>ARYC01004789.1:0-37910 GCA_000711775.1 Oxytricha trifallax
CCAGTAGCAGTTCTTCAAGCAGCAGTGAGGATGAGAGAAAGAGAAAACGCAGAGAGAGACATTTGCTTGGTATTGGTGCAAAATGTACTAATGAAGAAGGAGATGAGGAATTTTTCTTAGGAGGCAAGAAAGCCTAGGAAACTCAAAAACGTAAGGCTGATTTTATGGAGAAGCGTAACCGTAGAAAGAAGATAAAAGAAATCGATCCTGAAGAATATGAAGATGAGATTTGGCTTGCATATGTTGAACCCTAATATGAAAATGAATACTCAAGGATGCTTGCTGCTTAAAATAGACCTGCTTTGGGACCTGGAACTTATCTTGGACAAGCTAAAACTGTATCTACAAAGGAAGAACTAGAACATCACATTCAAAAATCTAGAGACTAAATTAAAAAATTCTTCTAGATGTTCAATCCTAACGTTGAAGTCCCATACCCAAAGCTTATTGAAATAAAAAAAGTGGCAGTCAAACTCAGAGAATACGATGAGCTTAGAAAAGGTGTAGAAGTTCAAGATATAAAAGAACCTGCACCTTCAATCCCTAAAGCAGGTGAGAATGGAGATAATGGCTTTATTTTCCCTTATGCATATGGTTTCCCAAGAAGAGTTGTTAAAAGAAGGCCAAAAAATGAAGAAATTAAACTTTTGGACTTCGTAGATTCAAGTAAGGCAATTCAAGGATCTTCAGATGATGATGAGAGCATTAAGAAAGCTAAGAGAAATAGGAATGATAGAAGAAGAGGAGTTTAATAAGAAGATCCTCTTTAAGATGAAGAAGAGAAGGAAGTTAAGAAGGCAGATGACGATGAAGATGCTTATGAGGAAAAGCAGCCATAAAAAAGATCTGGCAGGAGAAACAATGACAGAATTAGAGTTAAGAAAGTTGAGAATAGCGACGAAGTTGAATCACAAATTAACACTGCAACTTCCAGTGCCAAGAAAAAGAAAGTTACAATTTAAGAAAATGAGAAGTCAAAAAGAGGAAAACCTTCAAAGAAAAAGTGCAACGAAGACGAAGAAGATGCTATGGACGATCTAAAGGATGAACTAGACGAAGCAAATCTTGATGATATGGATTTAGATAGAGATTTCAACAAGAAACAAAGAAGTGGGAAAAAATCATCAACCAAGAAAGCCTATGACATCCCTATTGACACCTCGGAAATTGATCACCTGAAGCTAAAGTCTGAAAAATCAAGCAGGAAAAAATCTAAGAAAGTAAAAAATGAACTAGATGACGAAGATGACAACGTCATAGATGATTAGATGGAACTTCAGGAAAAACTTACAGATGAAGATGTATTGATGTATGATCAGAGCTCAGGATCATCAAAGAAAGAGACCAGAGATAAAAAGAAAAATTCCAAGGTGATCTAGAAAATAGTCAACAAAACTCAAGTTGAGGTTGCTCCTGTAAAAAATGACAAAGATTCAGTCAAATAAAGCAAGTAAGATCGCAATAATAAGGATAAAGCATCTAAAAGTGGTGCTTCTATCAGCAAATCAAAGGAGTTTGAGAAGCAAATAGATGATGAGCTTGCTGATATACAGGAAGAAGTTGATTAAGTAAAGGAATAAATCAAGAAATCCAAGGAAAAAAGTAGTAAAGAAATCGAAAAACTTAAAGAGTCTACTTTAGTCAACGATTTAATAAATAAAGTAAAGAATGATGTACCCAAAAGTTGCTCATCAAAGACGAAAGTTTAGGCCAAGAATATCCAAGAAGAAGAAACTAAAGTTTAAGAAACGGATGTGAAAAAATTGACTCCTAATAAAATCAAAAATACCTCTGAAGAGTCTGAAGATATCTCTCAAGACTCAATTCTCTTGAAGTCCTAAGATACAAAACCAAAAAAATAAGCCCTTGAAAAGTAATCTTCTGACAAGGACAAGTCATGCTTAAAAGATACCAAATTAGAGGATATCGCAAGAACCAAGAAATCTCATGACAAAGCATCGCCTAATATAACTCCCACTACTCAATCAAAAGAGTTAAACAAGAAAAAGGTTCACAGTCCGATTATATCAACAGCAGACACCACTAATGACGCATTAGAGGACAACTCCTTGAATGAGAAGCCCTTAAAATCTCAATTAAAGCAACAAGATGAAAAACCCACAAAGTCTGGATTACTTAAGGAAGATGGTGGAAGTGTAGTCACAAAGGAATAGAAGAGTTCAATAGTTTCAACTACAACTAAGAAATGCAGAGTCAAGGGAGGGAATAGTTCATAATAGGCTAAGATTGAAAAGCCTGCAGTTATCATTGGAAAGGCAAATACAAATAATTGATTTTATAAATCTCTATAATTTTACACTAAACTTTCTTTAATAAATTATTCTTTAAATAAAGTTATGATTCTTACTTTATCTTGTTCTATCTGCTGATGGGAAACTTTGAAATCTTTTATCAATATCTTATTAAATTAAATAGCCACAAAAACAATAAATTACTACTAATTTAAACTACGTCATCGTTTGCAAGCTAAATATTTCAATTGGTTTTATGTTAAAGTTAAAATCAATAATGGATTGACTTGAATGATCAAAATTTGAAAATCATATCACTTGCATATCCTAAAGCCTTCAAATGTTTAGCCATCATCTCCTCAAATGGAGGTGGCCCACAGTATAATATTATTGTTTCAGGTGAAGCTTCTGGCATGTTTTATCTTAGCATTTCTTGTGTAATAAATCCAACACTTCCTTCCCAGCTTTCTGATACTTCAGGCTTAACATAAGTATAACAATTTTCTGAATCTCATTTAAAATAAATTCTTAAACATCAACAGTGAGATGAAGCTTGAATCTTTTTGGATTATTTTGAGAGTAAGATTCAAGTTCTTTCCTTAACAAGATATCATCGACTGTTCTATTGCCAAAGATCAAAGATAATTGGGTTCCATCTTGTTAGTAGTCCAGAGCTGCCTGAATAACTTAATAGCATGGGGTGATTCCTGTTCCACCAGCGACTAACCCAATTTTTGTCTTTCTTAATTGCTAAATGCAAATAGTTTACTGATAATGAAACAAATATTAGCTCGGTATTAACGATAATATATAGTGGTATAAAAATAAATTGCTGTTTGCCAATCAAGAACCTACCCATTCCCTAATAAGCTAGTCTGCCCTTAGGTCCCTCCATTAACATTATACTTTAATTTTCTACTAAAGTTTCCAAATATTGAGTCATTACTCCTCCCTCTGGGAAACGAGGATGCACATTTGCTCTATAGATTTTGATAACGAAGTCAACATATCCATTTTGTGTCAGTGTACTCATAGATTTAATTAAAATTAACTCTACTCATAATTATAAATAATAATAGTTACATATTATAATGAAGAAACAATCATAGGAGTGTATTTCCTCTGTATTAATTCACCCTCAGGATGCTCTTTGGTTTTTACTTAAGCACTAAATATGACATGATTGCCTATTGGCAGGCCAAAATTCACACTTTCATCTGGAAATTTAAACCTAAATATGTAAGTATCTGAAGTTATCTTTATTTTTTAGGACAAAATCAGAGAAATGTTCTTGTTTTCGTCCTTTGGTAGGGTTTACAAGGCACCAGAGCTTTCTTTTGTGATTATGAACATAAATATTCAATGAAGATTTATACTAAATTATTTATAGAAAAATGTATTGATTAATTTTAAAGTATAATTGAACATTTGATCTACTTTCTCTCTTTGCTTTCTTTCATCATCTGATCTCTTAAATAGGTATTTCCATAAACTTGGATTATAAAATTATTTAAAGAAAGTATTAAATGATAACATGGTTAACGTTTATCAGAACGCAAGATATCAAGATGCACAGTTAAACAAAATTATCACCATCAAATTTTACTATCATTTCCAATTTTAAATTATTAAATTTAACTTGTGATTAATTAAAATTCTAAATATGAAGGAAGTGATCAAATTTTGATTATGAATTTGTTAATGAAATTAATTAAAAGCTAATAATCGTGAGACTGATAATAATCGAAACTCAATTTTCTGGGCACATGTAATTATTAATTGAGGCGACACTATAGCCAATTCTCTCTGAGTATGCTCTCTGCATGTTGTAATTCATAAAGTAGAACATTCCTATGCTGCGCTTGTCAATCGCCATGTCGTTTAGTCTTGGGATACATTATATGGAAAATATAAAAAATTAAATTAGATAAATTTGTGGATAGTAGGGTCAATAATTTAGTGGTAGTGAAGGGGTACTTCAGGCATTTTATGAGCGAATATAGGTGCTACTCATTAAAAATGAATAAACAGAGTTATGATTAATCTAATGAATAGGATTATAATATTTCTGACTCCTCCTCTGTGAGGTAGTGTTCTTGACATCATATCCATAAGAGACTCTAATCCCAAGTGTTCCTGCTCACTACTTGTACTTACCATTAATATTCCACCTCTCTTAGGCATGACCAAGAAGTTTCTCTTCGCATCAACTAGATTACTCATTTTATTTATTGGAATTAGTATTTCTGATATTTTAGTAAATAAACCACAATTAAATTACTCTTTGCAGATGAATTAGGTAGTGGGACAATCTTATTGATTTAGTCTTGAATATTAAACTGAGCTACACATTCTAATAGTGATTCTTCACGAATTTGATAGATTCTTAAGTAGCCCTCCTCACTCGCTGTTAATATCGACATCATCTATTTTTCTACTTCATTCAGTCTCTTCAATTAAGTTGATATATTCATATTGTAAATAAATTTGCTTGTCCTCTAATTATTGGGATAAGAATACTTAAATTAAAACATATAATAATGATAAAGTTGACTCAGGCTATACTCTTAAGGAGTAAACTCCTTTGACTCTTGTTGGTATATTATTCTAGTACATATACTTGAGTTTAATCACATTTGCTTGATCCTCCATTCTTTCTCTTTTCAATTCTTCCTCGTCACATAACCACAATATTCCCAAGTTCCTCATTAAATTATTCATTAATTTTACATGTTAATTATCTCATAATGTATGTTTATTTATATAAATTCCTGTAAGCATCACCAACAAGTATATAATCCCCATCAAAAGATATATGCAAAGCCTGTGTCTCAACAGTTTAAGGTTAGATTTTAGCATCGAACTTGGATAGTTACTCATTAAATTTGTAGAAAACTATTGAATGTTCTCTTAAAATCTGAGTTTTCTGAACTGCTATCAATCTGCCTTGGAAGTGGGTCAGGCATGTTATACTTCCCTAAAAGGCTTCTAAAATGCAGTCTATTATATTATTTTAATTTTTTTTAAAATGTAAACAGAGAATATATAATAATTGAAATATTTTTATAATGCATATCTTTAATCGCTTCTCTTTCTAGTCAATATCTAGTAGATATAAAAATGAGTTGTAAAATCCCTCTTCAAGTACTTATGAATCTATCTTGATTGTAGACATAGCAATATACAAAATAAAACTTGCCCAATTTTTTGCTTTTAAAAAATTTTTTGTCACATTAATGTGAATGTAATTGTGGTATGTAACATTATCGTTATGTAATAATCTGGCTTCTTCGATATTTACAACTATCTCATCTTGCTTAAAAGTTTGTCTTAATTTCATTTAAGGTTCAAAGTTTTATGTATAAGTTCTCCATACACCATCTTTTGGCATCATGATAACTTCTAGTTCGTATTATATACCTGGTGCTTTTTAGTCTTCGCTCATCCCAGCACTGAGACTAGACCCTGGAGTTTCAGTTGGATACTCTGCCTTAACATGTGAAAATGAGACTACAAGTAGATAATCCTGGTTACTTCTTGAGTCAGTAAATTTAGAGAGCTTCTTCACACATTTATTAGTATAGGTGAGTTAACGTATCACATAATTATCTATGACTTTTGGTGAATATTTAGGGTCAAAGATTGGTGGAATTTTCAAGAAATTTAAAGTTTAAGAGTTTTAGTTTACATAGAGGTATGTTGAGCCTCTAGGCTATCCTTGTTGAGTAAACTAAGAAATTGAATCTATAGTTTAGTCATCTGTAGCTGAATGCTTGAATTTATGAATAAAAATCTTGTTTCTCTTGACAGAAAGGAGGAGTGGCTATCTGGTATTTGATAGTATGACGAGTTATTTATCATCAATATAGATTTGTTACGGCAATATTTAGTCACTTAACTAATATTAGTGATCTGTCCAATCAAAGATTTTACTCCTCAAATTTTAAGCTTAAAACAACTTGAATCTAAACTTTTCAGAACGAACATTAGGGAAAGAGTTCAAGTTTTCATAGCAGATGATCATACCACTGCTTAATGTCATTACAAGCACTATTTTGTCTTCAATTTATTTAAGAACAACTTCTTTAACATAGATCTGTTCTTTATGTATTTCCTAAATATGAAAGTCTGTATCTATAGGGCTTGAAAGATCTGTTACAGACCTGGTCAGCAATTCATTATATTTGTTACTAACTAATTAATTTGGCAAGAATGCATGTTAAGCTGTAATACCTTTGACGATGTAAACTAGTGACAGTTCATCATTCTACTCATCAATTTGAAATATCTTCATGAAACCTTTCTTCTAGTAAGTGACAATCAAATATTCATGAGCAATATTTATGTTTATAATGTCTTTGATTTGTGCAACACTGAATGCAGTAATCATAAAGTCCTAATCATCTAACTTCTAGCATGATTTTTACAATCTTTTTTTTAGAGTTGAGGCTTAGTAACATTTCATTTTTCCATTCGATAGCAAAATAAATATCAAGTCGCTTTTATCCAAATATTCCTTAGATACTGCAATTATTTTAGGATCAGTCTCTGTAGCATAAACTTTAAGAGAATTGATTAGAATTCCTTCGTTGGAAAGTAGGTTAAGAGTAGATGGTGTGATTTGCAGAATTTTATTTGGAGTACCTACTGATAGGCATTGAATTGTTGTCTCATTGAAAATAAAGCCCGAGTTGTCAAAGTTTAGAAATTCTAAGTTGCCCGGTTTTATAATTAAACCATAAATAATTATCGATTTTTTAATATCGAAAGATGGAGCTTAACAATTATTTTAAATATTAATTGTACTGCCATGATGCTAGTTGAATGATCTTAAGCAATAACCACATGACTGTCAAATGCATTTAAAAGATTATGATCTCTGATTGTATACACCCTCTTAATATCCTGTATAATTTAATTTTAACATACATAAAACATGATTTATTCATGATATTAGACTTATTTAAAATTATATAGATATATTATAGATCTTTATTGAGAAGTCTAGTGTCATATGGTATGGCTTCTTTCACAAAAGTTAGATATGAGATTGTGCGATTTCCACTTGTGCATATAAATTCTAAATCTTTATCTCCCTTATCTTATAATAATTCATATATGTTGTTAGATATCAATAATTCTTAGTCTAATTTATTATAAATTATTAATAGATTAAATCTTGGACGAGTATGTCAGTTATAGGAGAAATTGTAGGAAGGGTATCACTCACATGCATCTCATAAGCAGAGTCTTACTTCTGCTTTAAATATGAAATGCCTTCTTCACTCTGACGACGAATTCGTTGAGAAGGATCTAAATTTTGTAAGTTAACATCCTTTGGCTTCTCTTTCAAGATTCAAATTAAATAAATCATTTCATTTATATCATGCGAGATAATTTATTAGTATGTAAGTAAAAAACATATGAATAAGATATAGCAAGACTAATCGTTGTAGTAAGATGAAACTATTATATTGGCTTGAGATTAATCTTGATTCTCCAGCACTAAAATCTGTTTTAATTTTAATTTATTAATCATAATTAAATAACCATATTAATATCTGTGAGGGAATGCTTGGTTAATCAATAGTTATTTGAGTAAAGAGGACATCATCTACATCTATCTAAGCTTAGTCAAAGATTAAGTGCAACTATATTTATGTTTAAATATTTGTCTCATAATTACTAATAATATTCTTTGTGTCAAAAATTACATATACTAAAGTGCATTATGTAGCATTATCCCTTTTCAAGCATAATTAAGAGTCTCTTCCCGCTCAGTGCTTGAGTTCTAGTAGCTCCATCAAACTTTATCTCTACTGATCTAGAATCGAGTACATTTTTTACAGTAATCACTCCCTCTTCTGCCACCATGGTCTTTGAAGATGGAGGCACATCCAAATCATCCAAGAACTTTTGCATTTAAGTGGTTTGAATGTAAGTAAATTTCTGTTGTTCCTATCTAATCACATATACTCCCAAGTTACCCACAACATATACGAAGTCTAAAAAATAATAAATTGATCAAATAATTATACCATCAGAGGGCAAGGATTTAACGATATTCCTGCAGTAATAGGAAAGATGTTCGATTGTTAAAATGTGATTCAAATCAGTGGAATCTTTGTTTTATTATACAAATTCAAAAACACTCAGCTTTGAAATCGGCTGCCTGGTTATTGTCCCAATTGTTCTATCGAAGTTTGCTTAATGCAATACATAGAGGTAATTACTATAGATTTTAAGTATTATTTATATATAAAAAGAGGTAGCATTAATTCTATTGTCCCATTTCTACTAATTGAATATCAACGATTTATTAGATTTTATGAGTTTCCCATAAACTAAAAAATCTAACAGGTTTCAAGTAAGATTCTATGTCTTTTCCCCAAACATTCAAATATTGCTCATTATACTTTTTTGTCATTCCTATGTTTGGGATATCTAAAAATACTATAATTTATTAATCAAAAGTTATTTATAATTTCAAATAGTGTATATTTTATCTTAAGTCGAAGCTTAGCCAATCTAAGAAATATTTGTTGTTTTTCCCAATAATTTAGCATCAGGCATGACAGCTTAACGCAATTCAAAAAACGTGAAAATATTGTCGTCGCTTATATAACCAACTAAGCTGAAATAATAAGAGGATATCGATCTCAGTTTTCCACGTAAGGGATATTATTTTCCAGAAGCTTTCACTTCATTATTATTTTCAAAGTTGTGCATTGAAAATATCTTAAACTCTCCTATTTCTTCGTCATATTCCAAAGTAATTAGCTATATTAGTAATATTATGAGAAGGAAATGAAAATAATGACATGAAAGTTGGAAAAGAATGTGTAAAATAGTATTGGATAAATAATTTACTTTATCTTGCTGAATGTGCAAAACGATAAGGTGTTTGGTCTTCCAAGTCATTTTAAGTGATGCAATTTCTTAAATTTTAGCATTAGGCACGTGATAATTAGCTATGTACTTGAATTTATCTGTAGTGATATCATAAAGCTCTAAGGTATCATTTGATCTCAAGAATATAACTTCACGTTTTGTTGCATTACCTATTTTACATAATCATAAATAAAATGGGATTTAGATAATATAAAATAGAGTTGATTTACATACATGAAGAAAAATTTCCATAGACCACTTGAGACGCAGAAGTACAATCGGATAAAATGTCCTTGTTCTCAATACTTAAATATTGCTGCTGGCCCACACTTAGATTTGTATTCATTAATTGTTAAGATATGTCCATTTTTATAATTTATTATTATTATTTATACAAAAGATTATGACATTATTTAAGATTTACATCGATTAATTTGAATGAAATCTAGTTAAAAGATAAATTGACTTAAATAAAACTACTTTAAAATCTATTTTATAATTCAATGATCAGGACTAGACAGATTAACTTGCCCATCCTCTTCCTTGTTAGGACTGCTACCATTACTTGGCTATGTCTCCTCTGTGTCGCTGGAAATAGGTCCACCTAGTAAAAATGCCTTCTTAGGTTTTATGTTTTTGAATGGAAACTGCTCAGGCTTCCCATCAAGACTGAAACCTGTAGTGCTAGCGGCAAAGTTAGCTTCGTCCTCTTCTTTTCGCTTTTTAGCATTTTCTTTTATGTGTTTGCTAGCTTTTTGGATCATATCTTAAACTGCTGAAGATTCCATAGTTGAAAGAGTTAGGGATGATTTCAATTCAGAGTCATAGTTTTAATCCCAAAGTTAGTTTTCTTGTAGTTAAAGCTCTTATTGTATTTAGTCCATATCAGATTATACCTGTATAATAATTCATAAAATAGGGAATTAAAATATACTAAATGCTATAAGAGTCCTCTAAGATTTGAGTTTTCATGAATAAGTTATTCGATAAATTAGAAATCATCTTGTTCTTCATCTTCTTAATCTATTTAATTATTTGCATATTTCAATAAGAAGTCTTAAGTTTTTTGTAGCTTATTTATTAGTGTAAAGTTTTGCATCTATAACTACAACTTCTAAATTTCCAATTCTCTTATTTTGGCCTAGTATAGACTTATATTTTTAGTTTTAGCTTTTTCATCAATCATTGAAAGCTAAAATATAAACATTAAGGAATTTGATGTTAAATTACTTTCAGGGATTTATTTTGTTTCATTAGTGATCTACTTAAAAGTTTGAATGCTTCAAGTTCAGTCTACAGTTTAATGTTTTAATAGCTAGTTTAGTTGACAGCCGCTTACATTACTGCATATTCTATTTTAAAAAAGTTTTAATAAAAATTCTAGTAATTACCTTTTCTTTAATCTTCAGTCATTTAGTAAACTATCTTGACCTACTAAGATAGCTGCGTTTCTTAACTTTTAATCTAGCTCTATACTGTAGTTTATGCCTTAACCGTGACTTATCTTTCATATTGCTATGGCGGTAAAATCCTAGTAGTGAGACTGTCTTTATTAATGAAATCTTCCTGTTCATAACTTTAGGAATTTTGAGATTTTAGGATCAAGCTATTGGTTTCAGCTGACATCTGGAAAGGTAAAATAGGATCTTTATCCAGAGATTTAAAAGATCGATGAGAACTTAGAGTGTGAGTGGAGTTTTAATTTAGGGGCTGTTCATTCACAAAATTGTTAAATTACTTAGAAGCTTGAAGATTCATATTTTTACTTGTTTTAACTGACTTCTCTGTCATTTCAAAGGTTTACTTTTGGACTTTTTGTGTATCTTTTGCTTACTCTTTAGTGCTTATGTTTGTAGATTATTGGTTAATCTTCATGTTCTAGATATATTGTTATTGTTGGAGATTTTATCTAGGAGAGACCTTTGAAGTCTTGCTTTACTTTATTTACTTCTATTAAGGAATCGATGAAGTTTATTAAAACTACTTTAACAAAGAGTTGTAAGCTTAATTGCCTGGTACTTATTATTGATCAATAGCACTTTGATTGTATTCAAAACCCCAAAACCCCTAAATGAGTTTTATATGTGTTTTGATTGATGAGGGTAATGTTGGGGATTAGGGTTTATTTATGTTAGGAAGCATCGTTTTTACTCTATTTATGAAAATATGGAAGTTTTATATGATCAATTCTTTTTTACTCAACTTATTTCATCTCAATATTGTAAGTATATTATAGCATTTTTTAATGAAAATTATAAGGTTGAGTGATATTAATTTGTATTTTACATTTTTTTCATAAGTTTTTACTTTTACTCATCATTTTTATGAAATTTAATGATTGCATCTTTCTATAAAATTGGCATTTATGCTCGAATATTTTTTAAGTTTTTATAGAAATTTAATTTCAAAAGCAATTAAGCACTTTTATTTCTTATAGCTAGCGTTCTTTATTATAATATTTTAACCCAATGCAAAAAAGTTTGGTAACATAAGTAAAATTTAAATAAAAAATAAGCATAAAATGAGTGATTTTAAGGTGATTAATATTTACAGTCATGTAATGTTTAAGTTCCAGAAGTGTTATAAATGGATATCAATCTTAAAATTATGTATTTATAATTTCTATATATTTTAAGACACCTATTAAATATGGGTATCTTATAGGAGGTCAACCCTCGATAGAGAAATGGAGAAAGAAAGTAAAAACTGTAACAAGTTTCAGAGATGGATTTCCATTTTAACCAATAAAATTCCATTAAATTAGTACTAAATTTGTTTAAATTTAATTAGTACTGGTACTAAATCAGTTTAATTTTAATTGGTACCAATTTAATAGTACCAAAACTTAATTAGTACCTAGTTTTAAACTAATGAGGTTTTAATGGAAAAGTTCCAAAATGGTTCAAAACCTAATTGGTTCCAGTACCAACCTGATTTATTCGAAATTAGTACCAAGGAATTTCAAAAAATGGAGTCTCAAGAAATTGTAAGAATTAGATTTCATTAAATTTAGATAGTCAAGTTAAATAAGTAAAGTAAACAAAAAATGCAATTTCATTTAAATTTTCTTAGTTAATAAATATCTACATAACATTTATATAGATGTAGAGATGATGAATTATAAAAGAATAAAAATCTCCATCTTAAAAACAAAAAATTACATTGAATCTAACATAAAAAATAAAATAAATCAAAAAGAAACCCTAATCCCCAACATTACCCTCATCAATCAAAACACATATAAAACTCATTAAGGGGTTTTGGGGTTTTGATTGATTATTATAATGCAAGTTCTGATTTTAATTTTAGATTTACTGCTACTTTTACTCAATAATCCTGTTAGTTTTATGAAGCTATTGTTTTCTATCATCAGGCAATTCATAGAAAGATGATTAGTGAGATACATCCGATTCAGTTAAAATAATGTCATTATTGAATTATTCATCATTGTTAGACTGACCCTAATTTTGATAATTCTAGGTATTGTAATCCCTTTGATAAATTTCGTCAATAAAGTTATCTCTTTACGGTTAGTTTTTTAAGTCAGGTCCCCAAATTGGTGATAAATCACGCTTTTACACATTTGGTTTGGAATATTGTTATTTATAATGTGGTTAATGTCCTTAATTGACCAAAAGTCCCATTCGTTGACCTTCACTTAATGTGTTGAAATCTAAAGACTGTATGACTCTTTTGTGGCCAGATTTATTGAATTATTACTGCTATTGGATATATATTTGTGCATCATCTTGAGGCACTCTATTATTGATTCTCGCAAATTATTAAGAGTTTTATCTTAAGGCATAATTTGGATCCTCTTCATCGCTATCAACTAACAAAGAGTGCTACTAAGCTTATCTGAATGGGAATTAATTATAGCTACTTGAAACTTAAGCGTTATTAGGTATGTTTCTTTACTAGCTCCCATATTATTTAGCGTGCTTTTAATTAGCTTGATTTTGAGGCATAATTGGATTGTCAAAACTACCTTGAGCTTAACTCTGATATCTTTAATGCATTTATTGCTTAAACTACGTGATTTAATTTTAAATCAGGATTTAACTTTAAAAAAGCAATATGATAAATAATCTCAAATAAACTATTACCTATAGAGAGTATTATTCATGTCTCCATTATCTTCTCCATGTTGAATTTACCCTAACTGCTAATTCTAATAGAAATTATCATGAACAAAGTTTGGGCTTAATGATCTTTAATGAAAGATTCTCTTATTTATCGATGATTGCAATTACTAAGGTTGTCCCATTTAATTAGCTGAGTTTTGATAATTAATCCCTTAATTATTGATGTTTTAATTACCATAATTACCAGAGAAGTTTTATTGAGCTCCTCCCAAGTTAATATTTTATTGATTTTAAGGGATCCTCAAACCTAAATATTAACTCTCTGAATCTATGAGTTACTATTGTGGCTACATTTGGGAATGCTATTTGTGATATTGGCCAAAGCCTAAGGATTACTACTGCTGCTACCAATTACTGTGTGAAGCAATGGGAGACTTAGATACGTGCCTTACTTGTTTACTTTAATTGCTAGGTATAGGATAAATTTATTCATTGATTCTTGAAGGTTGTTACTTTGTCGAGTTACTTTAGGGTTCGTTGATTTAGTCCCTCGATTTAGGATTGTTTATTGCAATAATGAATATATTTATTATATAAAAGAGATAATTACAAATAAATTATCTTGCTATACTTTGACAGTCTGATAATTTTAAAGGTTCATCTTTTTTTTATTTAAATTTAAATTTATAATTAATCTTAAATAGATCGTCAATAATCGATATACTATGCTTCATTTGATCATTATGAAACAATCTGTCTTGAATTATGTAATATAATTTGAAAAATGACTTCAATAAAACTTTTAACAATGATTTCTCTGTTCAGTTATACGCTGACAACCTTGTAAACATATTCAGATATTAAGCATGAACTGAGTTTATAATCCGAAGCATACAACTATACAAAAGCTTTGGAGTAGTTTAATGGGTTATCTTAGCTAAACTTTTAATTAAAAGATGAACTTCATGAAGTAGTAGGAAAAGGTCCATCTATGATTAATATTTAATTTTATTCAATAAATGATCAGCTAAATCCAAACATACAGAGATTCATATGTTAATTTCATGTCCCATCTAGGCTATGGGCTTTCTTAAATTGATCAATTCCCTTACTAAGAGTAAATGCAGATAATTGCGTAACTACAAATGAAACAGACCTTAATAGATTAGATTTACGTGAACATGACTTACATTTCATCAATAATGCATGCTTATAAAAATGATACTTGTAACTAGAGGTTTCTAATTTCCAGGGATTAGATATTCAAAGCATTTAACTTGCTGGCATTCAACGTCGTATAAGATTAGCTGAACTACAATGAAACTTCTTACTAAGAGTTTATGCAGTATTGCATGGATGATATCTGCTCTGAAGCACTGAGTAGACTTTTGTTCAGCATTATAGGTGAGACACCATCGGACTGTCTCATCCTAGATGTTATAAAATATGGATCAGTTCAGAATGGGTTTTAGGCAGGAAATTCTGATGTATTCGCTTATCAAGGTGCATACATGCTTTAATTAATAAGTATGGCGTCAATTGTAGAAACTGCTTTTAGAGGATACTCTGATAAGGATTTATCACTCTAAGTACTTAGTAGATTATACGATAATAGACTTACATAAGCTTTCGATGTAGTGTTAGCAACTTATTCTTAAATCACTTAGAACTTCTTTGAAAACGGAAGAATCAATTTAATTTAGCAAACTTAAAACCTGTTGAATTCAAATCTCAACGAAGATGATCTTGTAAACGGGGCTGAAGAATACATCAGAGCTTTTGTGAACTACTATAACCCTTAAATTAATTGGGAAGCTTTTATGTTCAAAGGATCATACTTGCAAATAAATTGCTTGAATTGCTTCATTTACGACGACCCTAATTCAGACCAGAACATAGTTTACTTCTATTATAACGTATCAAACCAGCCAGTCTCATTACTAAATATTCAAAAGAACCTCTCCGATTGGACTAAAAATTATACAAATACTTCCAGTTATACAAAGTACCTTTTAGTAAACAAGACTCTTTGCCTCTCAGGAGTTATATATCTCCCAGTTAATCCTAGAATCATAGATCAGACCTCGTATAACTTTTACACATAAATTCCTGGAACTATATTTAGTGCCATTATGTGGCAGTAGCCAGATGTTGGCTGCCTGACATTGGAAACTTTTGATCCTTAAGTTAATAAATAAAGATTAAAAAGTGGCATTAATCCATTATACATAGATGAAGTGGATAGCTATGAAGAAATTATATATACTAATTATTGATTTGGGTTAAGTGCTGATGAATAATTGATCTTTAATTTTATTTCCTTAGAAAAAATATTTTAAATTTTATATTGCATTTATAAAATCAAATTGACATGATATATACAATAGCAAGTGTTTGATAAATAAAATATTACTATGTTTTATGATTTTGTATTTTTATACAAAAATTATAAACTTGATATTTTAATTTTATTTATTTTTTTCAGAATTTAAATCTGAAATTTTTTAAAACTTATATTAATTATTAATGATATTGATTTATGAATACCTTAATTATTCTTAGCTAGATGATTTTCAATTAAATATATTAATTTAACATTTGCCATTTATGATAAATAAAATTAAGTTTTATATTATTATAATTAAAATTCTTATTAATAACTTAAGTATATTATTATTATTAATGTTATATTATTATACTCTGGCATATCAATATGGGCCAAGCTATACTTTTATGTTAATAGTTAGCTATGATTTATTAATTTTTATTATAGAATGACTTACACTTGATCATAGTTTTGAATCTACACATGAGTATAGGCTCTTTACTCTTCCTTCTGCAAATCAATGTTCATTTCAAGCACTGTTCTGTGTCGCTCTATATCGTCCTTTGTTTCTTGTAGTTTTTCTTCCATAGTAGTCAGTTTTTTCTGAAGCTCCTCACTTAAGTCTTCCAATTCTATCTTTCAAACAATATTATCATTAAAATAATCTAGAATATAATATTATATTATCTTTCTCTCGCTGATTGCGTCGAATTGATCGCTATAATTTTCGCTTAACTCCAAATTTTCTTCCTCCATCAACTGTGATTTTATTAATTATTGCAAATCAAATTTTAAATGAAATAAAATATAAACTTTTATAAATAAATGATTCTTTCTTGAAGTTTTCTAGTATCTTGTCCTTCGCGAAATGATTGTGAATAGATGATTTATTTGGGCTGGGGCTAGCAACAGAGTAGAAATTATTTCTCTGAATATCTAAGTATGATGGAGTTCCTCCAACTACAACTTGCATTCTATTTTAATATAAAGTTTCTATTCCAAGAATAATATAAAAAGTTTTTAAAAAAATTTTGAAAGTTATTTAGTAAAATTCTCGAAACTTTTAGTTGTCTTTATGCTAATAGATAAGAGTAATCTTAATAATTTTTATGAAAATTCTATTCTTTGCCTCTTTCTTGTTATGATGAACTTTGCTAGCATCAAACTTAGTTTTATGCCTTGATTATTTTTCGCCAACATGTCCCAATTGAGGTTCAATGTCTGTAATTTCTATCTTAAGATTCAGACCTTTCTTATTATTTGTTTGATTAATCAAATTTTGTTAAGTTATTAAGTTTTCTACAGTCTAAGATTCATCTTATAGCTCAATTTTATTTTGGTTTTTACTAGAGCCCCTTATCTGTTTATATCTCATGCGATTTCTTAGTTAATTTGGATTTGGGAGTTCCCCAGGGGTACCGTCAGCTTTCTTAATCCATTTAGTTTTAGAGGATCTGAAAGATTTAACACTTCCATCCATCATAGCAGCTGCATACTGATTCTAGTAATATTACAATGAAGTAGCTGGAATCTAAACCCCAAAAACCATTAACAATTAAATAAATTTTGACTAATATTTTACTGTTAGGTTTAAGGAGTCTAGGGAATCAAAATCGCACTGACATTGAAAAATATTAAAATCTAAAAACAATTTTACATTTACAACATTTTTTCAATAGTTTCATTATTTTATCCCTTATAATTCATATTAACAATTCTAAATGTTAAATTGAATTATTTTATTATTTTTAAAGATTAATTAATTAATTATCTATCTATCGTATAATAAATTTAAATTATTGAAATGACTAAAAAAGATAATATAAAATTAATTTGAAATTTCAGGTATTGATCACTATAATTATAACTGACTTAAATCTTTTAAACAAGCTGAGAATTATTTGCTGAACTAATTATGGAATGCTTTTTTATTTTAAGTGAAAATTTATTCCATATAAATATAAAAAATTTCTGGCTTGATTAGTGTATATAAAAAGAGAAATTTATACATATCTTAAAATTTTTTATTTAAGACATTTTAACTTATTTAGCACATAATATGCATGCCTATCTGATGGGAGGGGTGTAGAAGATATAAATAAAATATATTTACATTTATGAAAGATGTTCCATCAAAATATTACCTTATTAATCAAAAATAAAATTATGGGGTGCCTAAAATACGTATAAATTATTTTATTGCCATATTTAAACTTTAATTAATATTGCTTTTTATTACAAATTAAAAGAGAAATTACTTTTAAAGACCATAAATTAATCAAAATAAAATTTTGAGCAAATATTAATTGAAAATAATAAAAATTGAAAAATAAAACATGTAAGTTTTTTATAATTCATACAAATAATTATTGTTTGTTTTAAATAAATTTCAATTAATTTCCATAATTAATAATAAAATAACATAATATATGAATAAATTACATAAATTTGTTATCAATAATATAATTGCATCGATGTTTGAAACAAATTTTCATAAAAAAACTAAATGAAATTTTTAACACATAATTTTCCATATTAATAATAACACTTTATCACATTGATCAAGGGATTATGGGGTTTTAAATACTGTCTCTTTCTTGGGAAAAAGAATCATCTTTATCAGTACGAATATTAACCACCAATTTCTCTTGTTGTTCTTTATTCAAGTCTGGGTATGTGATTATATACCTCTTGCTGAACTTCTGGTTTATTAAAGTATTACTGAAATTGTCATTGCTTTACTAGAATGTAGAGCTATAAGAAGTCTTTAATATTTTTTGGACTAAATCCTTCTTCTAGATCTCTAATAATTCATCCACATTGTCATCCTTAAGGACATTATTGGTAGAATATAAAAATAACTCTAAAATTTAATCTACTTTCCTAATTTAATCAAATCAATATTGTCTTCCTTGTTAATTAGAATATCTCTTATTTGTGGTATCATGTAACCCACTTTATTAAGTTAAGCTGGGTCGTCAAGATTTTAATGCGCTTTCACCCTATCAACATAAATCAAAACTTCTTAAAAAAAAACTATAATCAAAATCTTAAAAATTGTAAGGATAATAGAAACGATTGTTATTTAAATAACATAAATAGCATATCTGTCTGAAGTGTACCTTTTCAGCCTTTTAATGTATTTTCTAGGAAGTGTATTAACTAATGCCTCGGTTATTTTATTTTAAGTCTAAATGCATTGATATTTATCTAGGTAATGATCTAAATGATTTATTGTCCTGTCAACATCAGATATATTTTTAAAATATAATTATATAGATGCGATTACCATGCATTGCTTGACATTTCTATTAATTAAGCTAAGTTCACTTTTAAAAATGCTCGAATCTAGTTTATCATAAAACTTTATTTAAAATTTCATTTTAGTTTAGAAGTGAGAGCTAACTGGACACTTAAAAGCCCAAAACCCCTTAGTGAGGTTAACAAGTGCTTTGATTTGTAATGTATAGTTGGGGTTTTATTGGGGTTAGTGGAGAATTTAGGCCAATCTGCAAAATGACAAATATAAATTTAGGGTCTATTTATGATGAGTAATATTTAGATTTACTTCTTAAGATTAGATACGGTACAAGTATTAATATAGACTTGGTCAAACTAGTAATGAATTATGCTGCTATAGCAAAGCTTTACACAAGAGTGCCTCAACTATTAGGTATCACTGCATGTTAGCTGTTTAACATTAAAACTCAGGCACTTGAAAGCATCCTCCAAGAAAATAAAAGTTCTCACAGCACCATATTGACTTCCTCTCCGACTCGAAGACTTTAAAGTATTGGGCCAACTTTCCACTCGACTAACGAGCTGTGATGTTTCATCGCAAGTTTCCTGAAATTCGTATCTCTCCTTAGACTAAAGCCAATATTTAGAGACGAAATGGTATTACTTTCAAGACTGTCAACAGAGTGAAGAGAGTTATTGATTTTACAGCGCCAATTTATAGTAATAATTTAAACTATATATATATATGATTAAATGCTGAGAGCTATTACTAATAACATCAACTTTATTCACGCTGATGAAGCTGTATTTACCTTCAACACCTTTATTAATATGTCATGGTACAAGAAGTATGATAATATAGAAGTTTATGACTAGAAAGTGAAGGTTTTCACTCATGCATTTCTTAGCTAGGATTAGCGAAGATTCAGGTCTAGAAAGTTATGTGATTCATCTTCGCTCTATTAAGCGAGAGTAGTATTAAAATTCTTACATAAGCTAAGAGATAAATACAACGATTAAGAGATTATCCTGTTTTTTAACAACCTCTCAGTCTATAAGACTAAGGAGTCAAAGAAAGCTTATGAAGATTTAAACATAACCCCTGTATATAGCGTTCCCTATAGCAAACAGTTTAAAATCGATTTCTAATGGAGTTAAATCAAGACTCACTCCAAGAAGCTCCTGTTATATCATCTTATGCATGACTTGCCCTTCGATAAAGTAAACTTAATTCAAAGCAGCTGTAAGAGAGTGAGCGTAGATAAGACAACAATTTGTGCGAGAGAGGGAAGAATTAATGTTTATACATAAGTTTTAGATTTAAACGAATGAATATATTCACATATTAAATTTACCCATAAAGGGATCTGGCTTCTCTTATTTTTTTCCTCTTATGGCTTGCTTGGACGCATATTTCTTCTCGTAGTGCCAGCTCCTGTATCTATGTTCATTACATCTGGCATTTTAAAAATCTTTATAAAACCTCTTGCTCACCTCATGAATTGTCTGTGACTTTCTCTCTCGTGAACCTTTGCATGTTCTTTCATTAGAAATATACCAGTTCCAAGTTTCCCTACAAAGTTATTAATAAAAGCGTACTAGAGAGGTAAGGAGGCTTCTTAAGCTCAGTGACCCAGGTCTCGCTTATTAGTATACCTTGCTCCTTTTAATTTTCAGGAGAAATTGAATAGAATTTCTTGTGAGCTTCTTCAATGATCTCTCTGAGATAACTTTCTCTTAAAGTAGCAAGAACCTCAAAGAAGAAACTTTTCTGGAAGCTTGTTAGAGAATTGTTTATTGGCAGGAACATAAACTACCAACTCTTCATCTTCATTTTATCCTCGGTGAGATTGGTGACAGAATTCTCTGGGTAGTTTGAAATCTCTATCAACTTAATTTCATTGTTTTTGAAGGCTTTCTTCTCATCACATAGTATAGCTAGCTTTAAAGAATAATATATTGGTACCTTCCATGGAAGAAGGAATAAACCCACTAGAGTATATGTTTAAACATATATTCTAATATTACCACCATATTGAGTGAGGTATCCATAAAGATCCTCTTTGCTTCTAAATATTGAGATCATTTCTTGAGCCTCAACCCTATTCATTACAGTACAAATAGATTAAATCTTTAATCCTTCAATTATTAATAAATTTCTAACTTTATTTTAAAGACTTCTTGATCCTACTGTATAAAAAGTTACTATTAAATATGGGCATCTTACAGGAGGTCAACCTGGTAAAGATGCGTGGAGAAAGTTGGCTGAAGCTGTAACAAATTTTAGAGACGGATCTCCATTTTATCAATTTAGTTCCATTAAATTAGTACTAAATCCGTTTAATTTTAATTAGTTCCAATTTAATAGTACCAAAACTTAATTAGTACCTAGATTTAATCTAATGAGGTTTTAAATGGAAAAGTTCCAAAATGGTTCAAAACAAAATTGGTACCAGTACTAACCTGAATTTGCTCTAAGTTGGCACCAATATTAAAAATATTAATCATGAATTAGAAAATTTATAATTATAAACTTAGTATAAATATGATGACTAAAACTTCAAAATTAACCATTATTGCTGCAGGAAGAACTCCTACTCAACTATAATTTGGCTTGGGAAGTTATTACTCATTAATAATAGTAATTTAAATTTGAATTTTAACATGGCGGCTAACTTAAATCGTAAGACAGCTTCTCTAGGAACAGGTTAATCATTGCTCAACTTTGGCTCCTCCAAGAAAGCAGAGTAATTTATGTTGATAAGGAGATTGAGCTAAGAGCTCTATAGTTTGAAGCTGAGGTCTTTAAAATTTAAGTTTAAAACAAGAAGTAGAGAGCAGAGATGGGAGTTTAAACATAAGTTGAGTTAGTTGAGGAAGATAAGGAAAAGCAACGAATATAAAAAATTAAAACATTTTAATGTGAAGACTTCTAGAATTTCTTCTCAACTTAGTCTAGCTTGAAGGCACATCAAAGATGTACGCTCTGGGAGAGCTAAGATCTACTTTAAGCATGATAAAGTAGATGGTAGATATTAGTGCATAACATGCGTGAAGTCTTATACTCACTCAGCTAAAGTAAAGAGAAATATGCAAAAGCATTATTTAAGCGAATTCCTGATAAAAGATGAGGAAATTTAAAAGCTTGTTCCTGCTAAAAGATATAATAACTCTCATGAGTCATTAAAAGAACAGTAGGAGAGATATAAGAGATAGAAGCGATTGGAGTCAATGAACCAACCAGCAAATAGTATGTATATAGCATGCTTATAAGAGAGAGCAATCAAAACCCCAAAACCCCTTAATGAGGTTTATAAGTGCTTTGATTTGTAGGGAATTTGTTAGGGGTTGGGGTTATTAATAGGTTTTAATGTGAAATTTATAGTAAATGTATTTAATTTAATCACTCAAAATGCACTTTAGGATCATGTGGTAGAGGTCTGAAGTTTATCTTACTTAACCACAATTCTATCTGCTCTATTGTTATGTCTGATCTTGAGTTTCGTATTATTATTATTGACTGTGCCATTTGTTTCATTGATTGAGATGCTCTTGTTCTGTCAATAAATTGCTTTATTCTTTGTTTAGCATCATTCTCACACCTTGAAGAGTAGTAATCGTTGCGAGGCATATCGCACTCTATTATTATTGCTGCTAAAGCCCACACATCCCACTAAAAGTCACCATCTCTCCAGTCTTCTCTTTCTGGATAGTACCCTTGAGTTCCCATTACAGTTCCAAGCCTTGATACTTCCACTCTTTAGGCTCTATTGAAATCGATGATTTCTACTCTTACTGGTGAAAAGTTTATGATTATATTTTCTGGCTTCAAATCTCTGTGAACAAACCCTAACTTGTGATGCTCTTTTATACCATGTATGGTCTGAGTTGCCATTTATCCAAGCTACGTATGATTCCTTTGATCTGTAATGAAATCTCTTAGAGTCATTTCATAGAGTGGGCGTCTGAAATCAACATGATCCTTGGCAAGGAGAACAGCATCTAACTTTAATAAGTAACTACACTCTTTGAACTTTGCTTGAGTGAGTACTTGATACTCATTTGTAAACTCCATCTAGTATTTATCATCACTTAAGAGATAGTTGAAGGGATACACTTTGTTTGCGTATTGATGATCATTGATAACTTTCTTATCAAAGGAGACTTCTAATATAAGATAGCTTTAAAGTGAAGTCTCTAGGTCAATTTAGGCAAGAACAGGAATCTTTTAATATTGAATCTTGATCATAATTTTTGTTATTTCAGAGGTCAGTTGGTTGCGTGCCTTCTTAACGTACTCTAACTCTCTAGCTTGTTCAGGCACTACGACCTTAGAATATTCCCTCGCTTTTCTTTTGTTGAGAAGCTTCAGCTCAACTTCATGATTCTCAATTTCTATATCTTTCTTGTGAGCTTTTAATAGATGCTTCTTCAAGTCTCTTGTATGAGAGTATTGCTTATGGCACTCAAAGCAGTCATACTTTCCATCTATTTTATCATGCTTTAAGTAGAAAGTGGGCTTGGCTTCTCTATGCTCTTTCATATGCCTATAACAGCTAGATTTAAGAGCGAAGTCTCTCTCACACTTCTCACAAAAGTATACTTCTACTTCTTCAGTTTGTATAGGCATTTCATTATTACCTTTCTCCTCCTCTCTGTCTCCCACACACTTGTTTGCCATTTATTTTCTATTATTAATTTCTTTTTTAATAACAGAGACCTCAAGTGATAGTTCTGGTAGTTCCTTATGAGAGTTCATCTCACAGCTATCACACTTTTTATTGCTGCCAAAGGTAAGTCTCATTTAGTTTGATGGAAGTGCTGTTGTTTTTCTTAAAATGTTAGCGCTCATATTTAAATTTGAATTTAAAATTATAAAACTGCCTCTATAACTGAGAGCTTATATGAGAGCTTTGCAACCCTATAAGTTTGAAGGGAGGTTTTTAGAGTATTAGCCAAGAAAAATGAGCACTAAGAGACGAACCAGCTCTAAATATGGGTGAGAAAGTAAACATTTTTACTATCAATATTAAGTTGATTACAACACGTACCAATTTAGGAGGTGCATCTAATTAAGTACGTACTGCTTTAAGAGGTATTTTGTGATTTTATGATATAAATTAGGGTGCTCCTAATTAAGTACTAGCATTTTAGGAGCTGCTCCTAATTAAGTACGTAATAATTTAAATTAAAAAATATGGAACTATAACAGTAGAAATTGATATCAATCTCTCAAGTTAGAAACTAATTCTCTAAACCTTCTCCATATCCTTCTTAGAGGTTGACCTCCGATAATAGGATGCCTATATTTAATAGTAAGTTTTACAGAAGTTTATGATTGAAATCAATAAACTTAAATTTGAATATCATTTCTTAGATCTGTAAACAAGATGGAGTCAATAAAAAGAGTGCAAGCACAAGAATTGATTCAAAGATTTAGAAGCAAGGAGGATTTGCATCGCTACCTGGTGCAGCAAGGTAATGAACTCATAGTAGCTAATCTTGATTATGTAGTTGGTTTGTTCCTGCAAACGATGAAAGGTACTAAAATTTCATTTCTAAGAGGATACTCTGCGAAGAGAAGAAAGCATTGAAAACTTAAGATGTAAAGTTTGCAGAGATTCCAAACTATCCAGAAATCTCAGCGACTAACTTATACGATAATGCTATGAATGACCCAGAGGTTTCGAAGTACCTGCCTACTAAGAAGCAGTTGTCAAATAAACTACTGAAAGAAACTATTCTTTGGCATACTTGCAACAATCAAAGGTGATTACCTGAAAGAAATTATTCAAGAATCTCATAAGAAAAGGTACAGCATCTCCTCAGAAGATAAGGACAAACAGGGATCAAGATAAGTGAGAGCTGGCTATCAGAGCTGCAGAAGCACCTTATATTTCAAGTAAGATTCTTAGCTTAACTCTTTAGAAAAATCTGGTACTGGCATCTTTTTGATGAAGGAACAGAGCAAGCTATACAGAGAGAGAAAGTCGCAAACGAAGCATGAAGTTAGCAAGAGACTTTATTCAAATATTTAGCCTCCAAAGTCAATGAAAATAGATGCTGGAGCTGACAGCAAGAGAAAAAACTTAGAAGGAGGGAAGCAAGATGTAGAAGAAAAGTAAGAGAAGCCAGCTCCCTCTAAAGAATTTTAAATGTGACTTATATATTCATTAACTTAACTACAAAACTTATTTATATACATTCACTCTCCCTTCTTTAGCATACTTATATGCCAACTAATTATCTTCTCTCTTCTCTCTTCGCTGAGCTTTTATAATAAAGTCTACAGTATCGATAGGTAGATCATGCATCAAGTGGTAGAGCAGCAGTTTCTTGTAATGGCCTTTCAGTATACCCCAGTAGAACTCAATTCCATTAAACTATGGACTGTAAGGTACGTTGAACACTGGCGTTATTCTAAGTTGTTCATAACTCTTCCTTGTATCTTTAGTCTTATGAACAGAAAGATTATCAACAAACAGTATTATCTCTTATTCAGGGTACTTCTCTCCCAGCTGTTCTAAGAACTTTATATACTGCTCTGTCTTAATAGAGCGAGGATGAATAACATAAGTTTCTAAACCAGCATCCTCACTAATTACTCCAAGAATTGCCATCGTTTACACCTTGACTTTCTAGTCATATACTTCTATATTACTATGCCTCTTATACCAAGACTTCTAGATGAAAGTGTTGAAGGGAAACACAGCCTCGTCAGCATGTATAAACTTAATATTATTCTATTGAGCTCTCTGCATTTAATTATAAATATAATTTAGGTTATTGTTGTAAAATTGCAAAGTGAAATCAATCACTCTCTTGATACGATTCACACCTTTGTAAGAGATACCATTTCGTTTATAAATGTTCGCAACAGACTATGCAGAGATCTTCAACTCAGGGAACTGGCGGTGAAACTTAGTAGCTCGTTGGTCGTGAGAGAAGTGAGCCCAATACTTCAAAGTTATTTCATTAATAAGATAGTCAATATGCTTCTATTGAAACTTTGACTTCCTCTTAGGCATAGAATTCAGCTATTATTGCTTTAGTTATACAGCTATAAGGCAGTGGGAGCGAACAGTTGAAGGACTTCTCTTTAAGAGCAGTGCAATTGACTTATAACTAAGTACAGGTTTGACTTATTCACTGTATATATCAAATCCATATCGCAGTTTAAACACTAAATCTATATACTCTTCATCATAAATAGACCTCAAAAGCTTGCTATTTTTGTCTCGCA
This sequence comes from Oxytricha trifallax, assembly GCA_000711775.1. Taxonomy (NCBI): domain Eukaryota; phylum Ciliophora; class Spirotrichea; order Sporadotrichida; family Oxytrichidae; genus Oxytricha; species Oxytricha trifallax. The sequence goes on from ARYC01004789.1 coordinate 26,038, forward strand.
TTTAATTAATAACCCCAACCCCAAATAAATTCCCTACAAATCAAAGCACTTATAAACCTCATTAAGTGGTTTTGGGGTTTTGAATGTATACCTGCATTAAATGCAGTTGACATAAGCAGCTGTATTTAGAACTATTTGAATTTTGACATACCTAACAAGGTAAAACTTATAGTTGTTAATGAATTTGCTTACTAGGTATATCCATTCAAGTATCTCATTAAGAAAAAGCAATATTAAAATGAACTTGCAAATGAATACATGGTACTGAGAGAGGCATAGAAAAGATAATGAAAGAACTTAGCTTAGCTCGACGGAGTTATACTTGGTCATGGTTTTATTGCTTTAAGACTCTAGAAGTTTGAAATGACTCAAAGAGAGTATCTCTACCATAATAGATATCCAGATGATTTGAATAGGATACTCACAGAAATGACTAAGGGTGTGAAAGAGCTCCATGATCTAGGGTATGTTCATAGAGATTAGAAGCCAGAAAATGTATTGCTAAGTCTCTGCTTTTTAAAAGTAGTATTCATAGATTTCAACAGAGCAATAAGACAAGAGATAGTGACTTTAACAAAGGTTTTAGGCACTTCAGGATACTCCCAATTACAGAGTAGGGAACAAATAGCTCTTTTTTATGGGATGTTTGGGCGGTAGCAGTAATTATCTAAGAGTGCGATATGGAAAGTGTATCATACTTTGGAACAAAAAATGAGAAATAATCAATAAGATAGGCTGCTAAAAATATTAAACAAGATGAAATCTGCAATGAAATTAAGAATAAAGCTGAGATGGTCATCGTAAAAGCTCCAGAATATCCAAGATAATCATTAGATAATAAAATAGAACAACTAAAGACTGCTAGATTCAAGAGATGTCACAAAGATAATCATATAAAATTTGTATGAATTAAATACACTAGCACTCTTTAAATATTCATTAAATTCGCATACTACCATCGTTTTCTCTACTAACCCCAATAAGACCCCAACTATACCCTACAAATCAAATCGCTAAAACATCTAATTAAGGGGTTTTAGGGTTTTGACTGTCATACAACTCACCGAGCTATTTCCTATAAGTTTCTACAATAGTATCAGTTTTCTTAATCGTATCTTTGTTTTAGTTAGTATAACCCTTAACGAGTTGTATCTACTCTTGTAAATGCTTTACTTTCTTGTCGTACTGCATATCTAAGTTTCTCAATTCTTTTGTGAATAATGAAAGCATTAAAAAAATAGTTTTTACTGAATTTTACTTCATCATAGAATCAAGACACTTGTTTCCTCAATATTTCTCCTTGATTTTTCTAAATTTTTATTTTAATTTAACGAGATTAATGGGTTTAATTTAGAAATGTATTTCAGTGAGTGATTTACACTTACAAACCCTTTGCCATTTAATTAATAACAGCAATTTTCTCTTAACTTATTTGAATGCTACTCTACATAATCTTAATCAAACCCCATAACCCATAATGTTTAATTATGTGACTAGATGATTAACTCATTCTTTACAAGGATTTTTAAGGGTTTATAAAATCGAATACTTATTAGGACTATTAAGGGTTAACAATGAAGAGAATGGTTTAATTTAATTAATCTAAGAGAGTTTATGCAAAGTTTAAAGTCAGTTTGGATCAAGGTTTTGATTCAGTTTAGGACAATGAATATATAGATCTACTGTTTAAGTATCTTCATGGATGTTATTATTAGTTAGTAAAGACATTTTTTTCTAAATTTTGCTTCTAAAGCAAGGCTGCTTCACAAATCTGTCAGGTCTTATTGCCTGTTAGCCTTGAATCTTATAATATAACAACTTCTTTCTAATCCTAAGAGACTTTTAAAATCAAATCTTTGCAGCATTATTTTGACAATCTTATTAATTCAAGACCCCAAAGCATTTTGCGCACATTTTAACTGTTATATTTCATTATAAATTCCCTAAGCTTAATATCTCTGTTTAATTTATAGCTTGAATGTATATAAAGAATAGAATATATCAAGACAGTCAATGTTATTTACAGAGTGATTAGTTTTACTATTCCATTTAGTAAGACTTAAAAAATGCAGAGGGTTTATGAACATAATAAAGTTCATACATGATGATGATGTACTTTTAATACTTTTAATCAAATTTTTTTTATAAAGGTACAGCAGAATAAAAGTTTAAGATTAAAAGTTTGAGGCACGAACTTATAAATTTCTTGGTGAAATCAGTGAGTTTAATAGGATAAAAACTTATGTTATCCACCCTTTCTACATATAGATTTAATTAAACATAAATTCCAGCAATAGTTCAGAGATTAAGTACGCTGACAAAGATATCATCCTTTTTTTGGATAATTTATCTGATTATAAAACTAAAGACTCAATGAAGGAACATGAAAGACTAAATATGACACCAGAATTTAAAGTTTCAAAGACCCTCAATTCAAAAGAAAGGGAAGGGAAATTTTGTTTTTAAAAATAAGTATAGAATAAATTTAATGAATAAATTCGCATATTATATGATATCTAAAAAGGATTTGGCTTCATTTTATTTTCTTCTCTTAAGAATTGCATGGGCCTATATTTCTTCTCTTTATGCCAGCTCCTGCATCTATGTTCATATCATCTGGCTTTTATAAATCTTTATAGAGTCTTTTGCTTACTTCGTGCTTACATTTATTGACTCTATACTTTATTTGATTGCATCGTTTTTCATCAAATTTATAGTATTGCCAGGTTTCTTCTATTAAATAAGAAAAATAAGCTCTCTTGAGATTAATGGAAGCTTATTCAGTCCCTACAATCAGGTCTCACTGAATTTAATAACTTACTTCTCTTTTCTTCAGAAGAGATGCTGTATCAAATAAGATTTTTTAATTAGACTTCGTCAAATTTAATGATAAATTGATTTAAAAATTACAAATAAGTACAAATAACTTATTTTGGTAATTGATAGATAAACATATAGAGGTATAGTTGAGGTAATGCATCCACAATATCCAATAGCTTTAACATACCCTTATACTAAATGCCAATATATACAATACTAATGGATACCGGATTTAGCTACTTTTGTTAAAAAAAAAATCCTGAAAAATCTTTGTATGCTTATACTATTTAAGATATAGGGAAAGAGATTTGAAAATTGAAAATTCCATGCATGACTAATAACAATCAAATTGAACCAAAGGAGTGGCAATTTTAAATGATTTAACAGAATTTATTTATCTGGGTTTAACAACTCTAGAGTCCCCTTTGGAATTTACTAGGGAGAGAAGACTGGAAAAATCGCCTTTTTAAGTTTAATAATGGGGTCTAGCATAAAAAATATTAAACGTTGTTGAAGAGAATGTTTCAAAGAAGAGAATACAGCAGTATTCATACTGGAATAAGAAAAAAGGTAAATGAAAGTAAAACCGTTATTAGTTCTAAATCCAAATATCAGATTAAAACAGATAATCAACCATGATACTATATTTTTTTTTACTATGATAGCTTAGAAAATTGCTAGGATGCCATGATACAATGTGAGTGAATTTTTATAAGAAAAAACTAAATATTAAAAATTCAAATTTTCAGTACATTTGAACTCTAACCTTCTTTATGAAGTCGTGTTCACGAATGAATTCAATTATTGAAGCTCAGAGTACGCACAAATATTTTGTTGTGAAAATATTCTAATAAAAAATAGTAAAGTATGGGTTATGATTCTATTTTTATTAATCGAACTACTGAAGGGATTTTTAGTTATGAATGTCTTATGCAATTTTAGTCTCGTGAAGTTTTCTATCAGCCTCAACTTAATTCATGCGATTAGCCAGCTCTTCAACTTAGCAACCTCTTGTAGTCATTTTAGCGGAAATAAATAAAAGTTCATCAACTTTCTTCTTCAAGATGTCATTGATGCATTTCACTGAGAGGACTATTGCTCGATCTTCCTCTGCTTTCCTTAGGAATGGATTCATCAAGCTATGCACCATTTAACGAACTCGAGTTTACATGGAAAACCAGTCAAAATTAAAGTATTTTTGGTGATTTTAAATATGGACATCTTGCTAGATAACAGCTTCATCTTCTACATCTTCAAGCATTGCAAATTGTGAGATTTTATCCATATCTACAAATCGAATATTAAGAATGATTTAGCTTTGATATCAGTTCATTATTTACCTTCAGTTAAATTAGAAAAGTCTTCGTTGAGATACTCCTCCTTAGTTGGATGTTTATCTTAATGTCTTTGCATTTTCTTCAATTCAAGAAGTTCGTCATTGTCCACTTAAATCTCAAAATCTTATTGAAAGTCACTTTATTTTAGTTTTTTCTATACTTAATAAATAGATTAATTTTTCTTAATCGATGGTCCCTTAATATTAATTAGTCTATTTCGATATAAACTTTGAAAATAGTATAAAAGTTGAGATATCTAATATTATACAAGACTTTTAAAAATTAAATTAGTCCAATTATTTTTCAATATTATCACTTTATAACTTTAATTTTTAAAACTATTACTGAATAAAAAATTATATTTAGAATAAAAATTAATATAAAATCTTTCAAGAAACTTCGAAAAAATATAATTGAGTTGTATGGTTCCTTTGTAAAGAGAATCTAAATTAATTTTATACAAAATATAATTGTTCTGACCAAGTCCCACTCCTACCTCATTTTATATTAAAAAATTTTCATGAATTTATTAGACTCAATAGAAATATCTTGTTCTGCTGCCTACTTTTTACTATTCATTATAATTATTTGATAAGTTACATTACGTCCAGCAATTATTTTGAGAACATTTTTCACAGGGAAATAATTATATAAAATAGTTTTTGACTTATCATAAATATTAATTTAATTTATTGAAAAACTTAAATAAATTTTATTTCATATTTTTATATTTCTTAATTCACTTTCACTCGACTAAATGTTAAGAATTAAATTAATAATTCTTACAATTATTTATCCCTTCATTTCTTTAAACTAACCTACCATATTTTTTACTGAATATAGTTAATTATAAATAAAACCTTTTTATTTTTAATTATATATTTTAATTGTAATCCAAAAATAAGAAATTGTTTCTTCTTTCTCAAGAACAATGAATTTATTTATAATTAACTATATTCAGTAAAAAATATGGTAGGTTAGTTTAAAGAAATGAAGGGATAAATAATTGTAAGAATTATTAATTTAATTCTTAACATTTAGTCGAGTGAAAGTGAATTAAGAAATATAAAAATATGAAATAAAATTTATTTAAGTTTTTCAATAAATTAAATTAATATTTATGATAAGTCAAAAACTATTTTATATAATTATTTCCCTGTGAAAAATGTTCTCAAAATAATTGCTGGACGTAATGTAACTTATCAAATAATTATAATGAATAGTAAAAAGTAGGCAGCAGAACAAGATATTTCTATTGAGTCTAATAAATTCATGAAAATTTTTTAATATAAAATGAGGTAGGAGTGGGACTTGGTCAGAACTTATAATAATAAAGAATTTAAAGGATTAATATATATTAATTAAGGTTTTCTAAATACAATACTTAAAGAAAACTTAATCGAAATAAAAAAAGTTATTTATTAAAAAATTCTTGTGCAGGCAATTTCACAATTTTAATAATGTTAAACAGGAGTTTAAATAATTTAAAAAAATTATACTAACTTCTAAGATTTAATCCATTTATTTTTTAATCTTATTATTAATATCCTTAGATCCTTAAATCATTTAAATTTTTGCTAATGTTTTAGTCATTCTATAATCAAAATAAACATAATTGATTTTAGTGTCACTTAGAAGCTTGACTCGAAAGATTAAGAATTAAAGAAGTTAATTGAGAATGTTGAAAAAGAACTTTACTATGAAAAAACTCGCAGAGCTAGGGAAAAGTCTTTAGATTTATAATTAAAAAATCATTTATCTTTTGTTAAAATGGTACTCAACAGTTTAATGAATTTTAAAAATCTGATTATGTATAGGACTTTAAAAAAATACAAAACAAGCTAAGGAGGCAAAGAATATGAGTGAGAACGCTTAATAAGCAACTTAAAATGTTGGTAACATGATTAAAGTAATCAAAACCCCAAAACCCGTAAATGAGGTTTTTAAATGCTTTTAATTATGAGAAGTTGTTTGGAGTGGAGTTGCTAAAAGGGTTTTATATGAAATTGTAAAAGCACTTTTGGATTATGATGAAGATGTCTTAAGATTATTTTACTTAACTGGAACTCTATCTGTTCATATTTAATGTCTTATATTTATTTTGATTTTATTATTTTTTGTTAAGATAATTATTTCATTTATTGAGGGCCTTTGGTTTTGTCAATAATCTACTTAATTCTTTGTTCAGTATCCTCATGCACCTTAAAGATTAATCATTGCAAGGCATATCTCACTCTATTATTATTATTATTATTGCTACAAAAGAGAACACATCCGACTAAAAATCTCCATCACTCAAGTCTTCACTTTCTTCATAATAGCCTGGAGATTAAATAACACTTCCAAGCCATGTTACTTCCACTCTGAAGGCTTTATTAAAATAAATTATCGTCATTCTTACTGATGAAAAGTTCGACATTCAAAACCCTAAAACCCCTTAAATAGTTTTAAATTTTTTTTAAATGAGAGTAATGTTGGGGATTAGGGTTTATTTTAGTTTGTAATCACCACTTTCACCATAGCTATGAAAATATTAAAGTTTTTTATGATCAATTTTTGTTATACTCAACTCATATGTTCTCACATAAAATATATATTATAGCATTTTATAAAAAAAGATAAGTTTGACTTATATTTTATCTACTTAGCATTTTTTTATATGGTATCATTTTAACTGATATTTTTAGGAAGTTAGATGGGTGAATCATTTCAAAAATTTGTCATTTAAGCACAAGTATTCATGAAATTTTCATCCTAAAGGATTTTCAAATTTTATTCAATACGTTTATTTTTTAGCTTGATTTCTTTATTAACAAGTTTTTGTACAGTACAAAAAGGTTTGGTATCTAAAGTAAAACTTAAATGAAAAATATGCATTAAATGAGTGGTTTTTAGGTTTAGACCCAATATTGTTATGTTCTTGTTCAAAAGTTATTATATATGGAGATCAGTCTTAAAATTTTGTATTTCTAATGTTTCTAAAATTTAAGACACCTATTAATATGGACATCTTATAGGATATTAAACTTTTATATATAAATGGAGAAAGTTTGCAAAACTGTAAAAATTTGAGATTTAAATCTCTTTATAACCAATTAAATTCCATTAAATTAGAACTAGGTTTGTTTAAATTAAAACTGGTACTAATTAAGTTTAATTTTAATTGGTACAAATTTAATATTATACATGAATTTTTCAAAATTAAGATTTATTAGAAATTTAATTACAACTGAATATAATCAAAAATTACATAATAAAAAATGGTTGAAAGTGCTTGAGAGAGTTCCATCCTGTACAAAAAAGTAAGTCACTATTATTCTTATTCAACGCAATATTTTAAAAGTAATTGATACTCTCTTCCTTATTTTCGATAATTTCATTAAATAAACTGTAGAATTTTTATACTAAATTTTTATGTAAAGTAAACAATCCAAAATTTACAAAAAATAATGAAATTTAGATAATGGGGGAGTGACTTGACAGTAATTAAATGCAGCACTAAATATTATACATAAAAACTGTAATATTTGTATAAATATGTAATGTTCGCTCAAAACAATCTATTGAGGAAAAGTTAAAAATAAAAAATAATATAAAATTAATAAAAGGCAGATAGAAAAGCTTATAAAAAAACATGCAATTTTTCAAAGTTGTAGTAAGCTTATTCTGATTTAAATTTGCAACTATTTATACTTTGCATATTAATGCCAGTTTTGTATTTCTTTAAATTAATTAATTTCTAATCATTTGTATTTTATCAATAGTACCAAAACTAAATTAGTTCTAATTTTTATCCAGTGAAGTTTAATGTAAAATTTTCTGACTTGTTCAAAACTAAATTGGAGCAATGTACTAAAAAATTAAAAATATATATTGGTACCGTAACATTAAAATATAAGGGGTCACAAGGAATTGTAAGAAGTTGTAATCATAAAATTAAGCGAGTTTAATTAATTAATTAAAGTAAAATATAAGGGTACTATAATTATATTTACTTAGAGGAATTATCTCTCTATAAGATTTATATAGATGTAGAGATGATAAAATATTAAAGAATAAAAATTTCAACTATAATGAATTTAATCTATAAAGAACCAACCCTAATCCCCAACATTACCCTAATCAATAAAAACACATGTAAATCTTATTAAGAGTTTTTGGGGTTTTGAGTGTTAAGTGTTATACTATTTCAGCTATATATTATATCCATAGAACAGTTAAATACTAAGTTTTTATACTCTTCATCATAATAAAACCTTAATTTTTGTCTCGCATTTAATTAATTACTCCAACTCCTAACAAATTCCTTACAAATCAAAGCACTTATAAATGGTTATAGGATTTGAATCATTGAAAGTATCTAGATTAGTCAAGCCCTTGAAATTCAAGATGAAATTGATAGAAAGTAAGTTCAAATCATATGACTTCTTTTTTCTAATTTTAAATCATTTTAGGTCAATCTCTCTCATGGGTTATCAATTGCAAAACTCTCATTAGTTTCAATCCCACCCATTTAATGATTCAGTTGTACAGGATAAACACAACAGTTTCTTTAATGATAGTAGTCTTATTTCAGCTAATAATGCTAATAATTTTATGAATGGAAACGATGCCAGTATTCTACTTGGCTATGATAAACTCAACAAGGACACAAACAACAAATCAAAATGATTTATTATTATTTAGATATCTATTAATTCTGATTAAATCTATTCATAGTAGCTTATTTAAAGCACCTACCGCCCCTTAATTATTATTTTTATTTATTTTTTTATTCGTGTTTTTTTTAAATATAATATAAATAAGATATTTTTAAACCTCTAAAGTTTTATAGTTTTAATAAATATTTTTTCAATTAATTTTTGCTAACATTTCGATTCTTCTTTTTGACACTTACACGATTTCTTATACACCAAGATTATTAAACTTAACCTTGATGAATTTTTCTAAATTAAATTTTAAATTATTTTTTTTATCATGTGTTTTATATTTCATGAATTTTCATCGGCACACAACCTTTTAAATAATTATCTGCCCACACTATTTTTAGTAGTAGCATATATTAAATTATTAAAAAATTCAAGCATTACTTTCAACTTTGATGTTTTAATTTGATTTTATTTGAATTTTTCTACATTTTTTTTTGTTTTTATTTAGCATTTAATTTAGATCCAAATAGATTTGAGAGGATGCCAAAATGTATAATTGAAATAATAATAAAAATAATAAGATCACATTGAGGTCTCTGAGGACCCCCTATCGATAATTTATAGTAATATGTTAAGGGTCAAGCCCTTTAGTTTTAAGTTGTTTAGTTCTTGTGACACCATTAAGTTCCTGCTGTTCACTTTCTCTTCTTCTTGATGATGATTCTGGTTTTCTTTGACTTGATGTTTCTGATGGTTATGGTTCTGCTAATTAACTGCTCTCGTGTTACTTTAGAGTCGTTATTGCTATGTGAGTTCGTCAAAGTTGCTTCTTAGCCCTTGACCTATTTGATAGTCCGCACATGTCTCATAGTAGTGCTACAAACATTCTTTAGGTTGTTTAAATTACTGCCTTTAGAATCATCTTGGTTTGAACCCATTTGGATTTGATAGTTAGTATTAATTATTTTAATTCCCAAACATTAATAAGATTTCTTTCTTATTTTCGATTATCAATGTGGATCTGATCAGGTTGTCGACTTTCTTCTATTTTCTGTCGAATAGTTGTCTCTCTTCTAATGGTTAGTACCATGCTTCGCGCACTTCACATTTAGCTCTTGTTTAATCATTGATAAGTTCATTCTGTGACTGTAGCAATTAGGTATCGTTTATGACTCTTGTATGCATTGTTTATAGTGTTTACTAAGTGTTGGAGTCTGAAGGGTATATTATTTATATTAGGTCAAAAGTCTTCTCATTACTTGAGTGTTCTTTGCCTTCCCTATTTAGTGCCTGTGAAAGTGCTTCTTCCCTCTTTTGGGTGATTCCTTACTATTAATTAGTAAAGAAGGTTTGGAAATAAGAGGCTTAAAATATGGGGTTTTATTGTTCGGTTCCTTGGGTTATGTGATTCTTAGACTATAGAATTTAGAATCCTGGTTTGAAGATGTCTTACCACAGTATATTTATACATTGAACTATTTAATAGGTTTTCCCATTAAGTCAAGTGAAGTTCATACAGTATTTGTGTTATTAAATAACTGTGTATTTGAGGTCTTATGTGTATTTATACGTGTTTTATATTGAAAGTAGACTATTCAGTTCTATTTACTTGGCTGGTTACAAAATAGTAGATTATTCATGACCTTGAAATTTGCCGAAGTTTTAAATGTCAGTTTAGTTGAAGAGACTCTCTTCTTTATTGATCTCGAAGAAACTTTTGAATTGTTGGTCTAGTTCGTAAATTGGAAGTATAGAGATGGGAGTGATATGAGTCTTTTGTTATTTGGACTTTTTTTTGAGTTTCTTTTGTTAATCTTCTTTTCTATTGTTTCAATAGATCTTTTTGAGAAGTTGTCAGTCATGTTGGGTTCGTCAAGTGAACAAGATAGTAGGTTAGCCTCTTAGTGATTGAGGTCTATGTTAAGGATTCCCATTATAGAAAAATCAGCTAATTTTTACTGTTAACCATCATTAAAATATGATCGTAGTTGCCTCGTCTTCATATAGACTTTAACCATCTGTTGTGGTAGAGTGGGGGAGTAGGTATTTTAATTGCCTTGATGGAATCGTATATCATTTCTGATTTATCGTAACAATCCGGAGTAAGTTTAATTGCAATATAATAATATTATAATTGAAATTATATTGATGAACCTTTTATAGTTAATAATAGGGCAGCTTAGAACAATTTTTTGATTCATTATTAAAAGCACTGAAATCCATTTGGATTGCCATAAATACAGATTTCTCACCAGAAAATTATTAAATAGGTTGTCTGCCGACATATCATAGAGGCTTGAATTATTCTTGGAAAATTCATAAAATTTTATTCAAATTTTTTTAATTAAAAAATGCAGTAAATTTACCTTCAAAGCAACTATTAAAGCTTTAAATACTTAATAAAATCACAACTTTTCTTACACTGGTTTTTATTGAATATGAAATTACATTAATATTATAATTTATTTCTGCTATAGCTTAGGTCTGTTTCTGAGCCATTAAATTCTACAGTGCATTAATATTGACTTAAGGTTATGATGCGCATATATTAAAAATAATATTTAAATATATAATAATTACTCTCTTTAAGTTATGACAATTTAATTGAAAAAATTATCAGTCAAAACTTCCTTAAAATTTTTATATCCTAAGACTCAAAACCCCAAAACCCCTTAATGAGGTTTATAAGTGCTTTGATTTGTAGGGAATTTGTTAGGGGTTGGGGTTATTAATTATGCGAGACAAAAATAGCAAGCTTTTGGGGTCTATTTACGATGAAGAGTATATAGATTTAGTGTTTAAACTGCGATTTGGATGTGATATATACAGTGAGTAAGTCAAACCAGTACTTAATTATAAGTCAATTTCACTAATCTTAAAGCGAATTCCTTCAACTGTTCGCTCCCACTGCCTTATAGCAGTATGACATAAGCAATAATAGCTGAATTCTATGCCTTAGAGGAAGTCAAAGTTTTAATAGAAGCACATTTACTTTCTTATTAATGAAAAAACTTTAAAGTATTGGGCTAACTTCTCTCTCGACCAACGAGCTATTATGTTTCACCGC
>ARYC01004790.1:0-37978 GCA_000711775.1 Oxytricha trifallax
AATATCAGATGGAGTTTACAAATGAGTATCAAGTACTCACTTAAGCTAAGTTTAAAGAATGTAGTTACTTATTCAAGCTAGATGCTGTTCTCCTTGCCAAGGATCATGTTGCTTTCAGACTTCCACTTATGAAATGACCTTAAGAGATTTCATAACTCAAAGGAATCATAAGTAACTTGGATAAATAGCAACTCAGACCATACAAGGTATTAAAGAGCTTCATAAGTTAGGGTTTGTTCACAGAGATTTTGAAGCCAGAAAATATAATGATAAACTTCTCACCTGTAATAGTAGCAATAATCGAATTCAACAGAGCCTAAAGAGTGGAAGTATCAAGGCTTGGAACTGTAATGGGAACGCAAGGGTACTATCCACGAAAGAGAAGACTGGAGAGATGGAGACTTTTAGTGGGATGTGTGGGCTTTAGCAGCAATAATAATAGAGTGCGATATGCCCTCGCAATGAATACTACTCTACAAGATGCGAGAAGGATGCTAACCAAAGAATAAAGCAATTTATTGACAAAACAAGAGTATCTCAATCAATGAAACAAATGGCAGAGTCAATAATAATAAAACCAAACTCAAGATCAGAAATATAAATAGAGTAGATAGAGTTGTGGTTAAGTAAGATAAACTTCAGACCTCTCCCACATGATCCAAAAGTGCATTTTGAGTGATTAAATTAAATGAATTGACTATAAATTTCACATTAAAACCTATTAATAACCCCAACCCCTAACAAATTCCCTACAAATCAAAGCACTTATAAACCTCATTAAGGGGTTTTGGGGTTTTGATTGTATAGTAATTTCATTAATGCCTTTCTCCTCCTCTCTGTTTCCAACACGCTTGTTTGCCATTTATTTTCTATTATTAATTTCTATTTTAATAACAGGGACCTCAAGTGATAGCTATGGATGTTCCTTATTAGAGCTCATCCCACAGCTATCACACTTTTTATTGCTGCCAAAGGTAAGTCTCATTTAGTTTGATGGAAGTGTTGTTGTTTTTTTTAAAATGTTAGCGCTCATATTTAAATTTGAAATTAAAATTATAAACAGCCTCTATAACAGAGATCTTATATGAGAGCTTTGCAAGCCTACAAGTTTTAAGGGAAGTTCTTAGAGTATTAGAGAAGAAATGTAAGTGTTAAGAGACAATCCGCTCTAAATCTGGGTGAGAAAGTAACCATTTTAACTTTCAATAATAAGTTGATTATAGCAAGTACCGATTCAAAAGTTGCATCTAATGAAGTACTTGCATTTATTAAAGCTCGTATTTATGTACTAGCATTTTTGCAGCAGGCCGTATTTAAGCACGTACCAATATATAAAAATATGGAACTATAATAGCAGAAATTGATAAAAATTTAAAGTTTGAAACCAGTTCTCAAAACCTTTTCCATATCCTTATTAGAGGTTGACCTCCTATAGGATGCCCATATTTAAGTGTAAGTTTTACAAAGGTAAATAATTGAAATCAATAAACTTAAATTTGAATATCATTTCTTAAATCTGTAAACAAGATGGAGTCAATGAATGATGTAATGAAAAGAGTGCAAGCACAAGAATTAATTCAAAGATTTAGAAGCAAGAAAGATTTGCATCGCTACTTGGTGCAGAGGTAATGAACTCATAGTAGCTAATCTTGATTATGTAGTTGGTTTGTTCCTGCCAACGATGTAAGGTACTAAAAGCTCATTTCTAAGAGCAATACTCAGTGCAAAGAAGAAAGTATTCAAAATATAATATATAAAGTTTGCAGAGTCCTAAACTATTCAGGAATCTTAGTGACAACTATATAATGATTATATGAATGACCAAGAGGTTTCACAATGACAGCCAACTAAGAAGCAGTTGTCAAATAAACTGCCTGAAAGAAACTATTTCTTTGGCATACTTGCAACAATTAAAGGTGATTACTTGAAAGAAATTATTTAAGAATCTTATGAGAAAAGGCATAGCTTTATTCAGAAGATAAGGACAAACAAGGGATGAAGATAAGTGAGAGCTGGCTATCAGAGCTGCAAAAGCTCCTAATATTTCAAGTAAGATTTTGAGCTTAATTCTCTAGAGAAATCTAGAATACCATTTTTAATGAAGGAATAAAGCAATCTTCACAGAGAGCGAAAGTAGCAGACAAAGTATGAAGTTTACAAGAGACTTTATTCAAATATTTAGCCTCCAGAGTTAATGAACATAGATGCTGGAGCTGAGAGTAAGAGAAGAAACCTTGGAGGAGGAAAGTTATAGGAGGAAGAAAAAAAAGAGAACCCAGCTTCTACGAAAGAATTTTAAAATGTGATTTATATATTTATTAATTTAACTATAAAATTTATTTGTATACATTCACTCTCCCTTCTTAGCACACTTTTAAGCCAATTAATTATCTACTCTCTTCGCTGAGCTTTTAATAAAGTCTACTGTATCGATAGGAGGTCATGCATCAAGTGGTATAGTAGCAGTTTCTTGTAATGGTTTTAATATACCCCAATAGAATTCGATTCTATTAAACTATGGACTGTAAGGCACGTTGAACACTGTTGTTATTCTAAGTTGTTCATAACTCTTACTGGTTTCTTTTGTCATATGAACAGAAAGATTATCAACGAATAGTATAATCTCTTATTTAGGGTACTTCTCTCATGCTCTATAATCTTAATATACTGCTCTGACTTAATTGAGCGAGAGTGAATAACATAAGTTTCCAAACCAGCATCCTCGCTAATACCTCCAAAAATTGTAATTAATTATACCTTGACCTTTTAGTCTATACTTCTATATTACTATGCCTCTTATAACAAGACATCTTGATGAAAGTTTTGAAGGTAAACACATCCTCGTCACCATATGTAAACGCCATTCCCTTAGTTGAGATATCTACATAGTCAGTTGCTAACATTAATAAGCGAAATAGTATCACTTACAAAGGTGTGAATCGCATCAAGATTGTGATTGATTTCACTATACCATTTTACAAAAATAACCTAAATTATATTTATAATTAAATGTACAGATCTCAATTGAATAATATTCAGCGGTGAAACATATTAGATATTTGGTCGAGAGAGAAGTGAGCCCAATACTTCAAAATTTTCATTAAAAAAATAGTCAAAATGCTCTTATAAGAGCTTTGACTTCCTCTTAGACTTCAGCTTTATTGCTTCAATTACACAGCTAGTAAGTAAGCAGTGAGGGCGGGGAGTTGATGGATTTCGATTTAAGAGCAGTGAAATATATTTATAATTGAGAACTGGTTGGACTAATTAACTGTATATATCACATCAAAACGCAGTTTTAAAAAATTTATATACTCTTCATCATAAATAGATCCCAAAAACTTGTAATTTTTGTCTGGCATTTAATTAATATCTCCAACCACTATCTAGTATCTTGAGTTTAGATAACAACTAATAGAATTGAGAATATTTGGAATAAAAACCCCAAAACCCATTAAATAGGTTTATAAATGCTTTAATTTGTAGGGAATTTGATACTACTCTTCCTTTCATTCCTTATAATCCTTTTAAAATTTAATAGGCCATAAAAATAAACAATTTTTGAATTATGTACAAATTATTTAATTATACATAAAAAAAGAACTTCCCCCCATATATTTTATAGGCACCATTACAGAATGATTCAGTAAATATCTAACTTATCCAAATTTTTAAAATACTCATTTATTTAATCTTCAATATGAAAGTTATTATGTTTATAATTTTTCTTATGTGGGAAATATTTCAAATGCTATTAGTTACTCCTTCTTTTTATTCTGTGGGCTATTACTAAATAATCATTGGCTTTTGACTTCTGCAGCAATTATTTCTATAAATTTAATGATTATGTAAAAAGTTTAATTGAAGACCTCTCTTTAAAATAATTTATATTTTAATTTTATGATATCATCAACTTAGTATGTGGTTTGCTATATATAGGGCTTCACTATTACGTTCATGATGTTGGAGTGATATCATAAGTCTTTTTTACTACAATTATTAATAAATGTTCCAAATATAATTATGTTTTGTGTAAATACTACAGCTTTTGTGATTTTTGCGGTTTACCATTTTAAATAAATATTAATAAAATTTAAAATTAATCAAGAACAATTTATTTTTAATTGATTCAGAGAGGCTCATGAAATCCAATTACGTATCTTTAAAGTATAATGAACGCCTAAATCAGGATCTAAAAAATTTATTGCTAGATTTTCCGAAACCTATTCTACTTCTTGATGAAGAGAACAAAGAAGTCGTTCTGGCGAATAAGGAATTATACATATTATAAATCGTAATCTACTAAAGAAATATTTAAATTAATATATTTTTATTCTATTTTGCTATTTTGCACATGTATGTTAGGAATAACCTTTTAACGATTATTTCTTAGCATTAAAAACTACACTATTAAATATAATATTTCATTAAAAGAAATCAATTTTATATGTTGGATAAATATTAAGATTTCAGGCTTCAACTCTCAATATTTATATGGATTTTTAATCTTCTTAATCTTCTTAATTTATAAGAATTACTAATTTATAAAGAAAAATTTATGGTCACAGTTTTAGTTTGATGAAAACTTGAAGAATATAAATTTAATGGGATAAAATATAAAATTTTTTCTCAATTTTTTATTGATTTATTTGTTAAAAAACTATAATTTATCCATATATATCTTCGTTTTTTATAAGTTTTAAAACTATCATTCTGTTTAATATAGGGGTTTAATAAAATTTATTGAAACTTTATGTACTGTAATGCTCTCAATTTTCTTAAGATTTAGAAAGATATCAACATTATAGTATTTAAATTAAATAATTTTTTAAGTTTCATATTTAAATATACAGACTGCTATCTATCGAATAAGGAGAAGATTTGAAAGCCATTTAGCAAAGAATTTAAGAAAAAATCCTAGAGCCATATAACTATATAGAGGGACTAGGGGATAGCGACTAAGATATTAAATAGCATCATCATGATCACTAATCTGATCGTAATATTCTAAATAAATTATTTTAAAAAATATTCGTATTTATAGACTTGATATACTTTCTATATAAAAAAGTGTTTAATGCAAATATAAAAATATTAATAATTATATAGTTTATATTAATATTATCCTTTAAGAATTATTTAGTTTTAATATATATCATATGATTTCATAATTTAATAGTAGTTAAATAAATCGAAATAATTTTATAATTCATTTTCAATTTTATGATTTGTTGATAAAAAACTAATTCTTCAAGTTATTCTATAAATATAGCCAATCTTATGTTAATTAATTTGATCCATAGATTTTTAAAAATAATTGCTCTCAAACCTTTCAAATTCAATACTTAAAGTTTTAATTATATTTATTGAAATATTTGTTATAAGGTAAAATGTATTTCCAATTTAGCTAAGGAAATTAATTTATCTCAATATTTAGTCAGAAAGTACAGAATAAAAATTCAACCTATATGAAACTATACAAATTTAAGAGTCCCAAAATACATGCTACCAGATTAAAACAACCACCAACTTTGAAAATGATATTCCTCATTAAAATTTGACAAATATTCATGATAAAGATGAGGACGATTCATTAATTGAACATAATAATGGTAACAATGTCGGAGAGGATATTTCATTGGAATAATTTACATTATAAAATTTTATTAAATAATACATTGGTATTTTCAGAATTAAAGGGATAATCTTGGCGGGTATTAAATAGAAAATTTAATAATTAAATATATCATTTTTGGAGAAAGCTAGCTCAATTTTAATTGGTTGAGAAATTTATTTGAATTTAAATTCTGTAATCTAAAGGAATATGCTTTTATGCCATTCAAAACCCCAAAACCCTTTCAGTAGTTTGATTGAGTTTTTGATTGATAAAAGTAGACTATTAGTGCATACTTTATTAGGGTTTTAATAGGGTTTATGTAGGGGTTTAATGTTTAAATGTAATGTATAGTAGTGTGTATTAGAGGGGCTTTATTTTTACTATTCACTCAAACAATACCTTGGCATCATGTGCTAATTTTCTAAATTTGATATCTCCTATCCACTTGATCATTTAATCTATTGTTTGCTCTGCTCTGTGGTTTGGTCTTAAGATAATCTGCTCAACCATATCTTTCATTTTACCTTTTATCTTATTCTAGTCTAGATATTGCTGTATTCTCTGCTTTGAATCTTTCTCTCTCTTACAGCAATAGTAATCATTTCTTTGCATATCGCATTCACCAATAATTGCTGCTAGAGCCCATACATCCCACTCAATATCACATATCTCCAGTCCTCCCTTTCTGGAAAGTATCCAGGAGTACCATAAACGTTGCCAAGTCCTGAAGCTTCAACTCTTTATGATCTATTGAAATCAATTTTTACTATTGTGAGAGGTTAAAAGTCAAGCATAATATTCTCGGGCTTCAAGTCTCTATGAACATACCCTAAAGTGTGCAGCTCTTCTATGCCTTTGCCAAACATTTGTAAGAATAAGAGGTAGCTACTTTGGAACTCTTTAATCTTAAATGTAGTCTCTTAAAGTCATTTAATATAGAGGGAGGCGAAAAACAACATGATCTTGAGCAAGGAGTATTGCATAGAGCTTAATTATAAATCTCCACTGTCTATCCCTTGCTTTAGTAAGAGCTTAGTACTCATTGACAAATTCCATTTGATACTTGTCATCGCATTTAAAGTAGTTGAATGGATAAATCTTGTATGCGAACTGCTATCAGTTATGACCTTTTCTCAAACTTGTCCTCAAGTATAAGATAACTTTCCTTACATTCTTTAAGGTCAATTACATTTAAAATTGGAAGCTTTAGTGCTTGTATCTTCAAAGTGATTTTCACTATCTCAGAAGCAGGAAGGTTTCTCACTGCTTTAATAAGCTTATTTTCTTTCTTAACTCTTTGCTCCAAAGATTCTAAAGGGTGTCTTGGCTTTCTTTTTTGAAGGAAGACCTCACCAGTCTCAGGATCTATGACTTCAAACTTCTTGCCATGATGGTTTTATAGGTGAACTTTTAAATCCCTTGAATGGTTATATTGCTTATTGCAATTAGGGCAAAAATATTTTCCATCTATCTTATCATGCTTAAGATAGAGCTTTGGCTTGTTAGAATGCAACTCTAAGATATGACGCTTAAGAGCAGATTTATAAGTGAAGTTCTTCTCACACTCTTCACATAAATGTAATCCTTTAATTTATTTTTTCTCTTCCTCCTCTTCAACCATTTTTATTGGAACTTCGCATTGAATTTCTTAGCTCTGCATTTCTATTTAACAACTAAATTGTTATTAAAAGTCTGAGACCTAAGGTTAGAGAATTTCAGGTTCGTACTAGGTAAATGCATCACAAGTCTCAATTTTCTTTTGATTCATGAAGGAAAGTTTTTGCTGGCTAATGCCAAGTAATGCCGCTTTTCTTAGTAAGTTGCCGCTCATTTTATAAATATATTAATAATTATATAAGCTGTTTAAATTCTACCTTTATATACAAGTTAGAGCATATCCTCAAAGATTTAGAGAGGTTTAATGGGAACAGAGTAGAGACATTAGTTTTTTATTTCTAAAATTTTGAGATAATTTATATATTATTTCATCCATTTTATAAATTAAAATGCACCTAAATGTGTTTTGGTGAGTTAGGTGGTGCTCCTAAATATGTTCTCGTAAATTTAGGAGGGGAAGTTTTAAAATTTAATTTTTTTAATGCACCACCTAATACGGTTTTGAACTTTAATTTAACCTCCCAATTAAGTTTTAAATAAATTAGGAGCACCACCTAATCAAATTAATTACTATTAGGAGCAATTTAATGGAGAAAAGTTGATAAAATGGAACTCAAACTCTGAAACTTGGAGAAAGTTCCTCCATCTTTATCTATTTATCTGATTCAGGTTGACCTCAAAGTGGATCTCCCTATTTAGTAGAAAAATTTTAGAAAGTTTAGAATGGATATCCATAATTTTAAATTTCATTAACATTTATAGAAACTGGAAACAAGATGGAGTCTATGAATGATGCAATGAAGAGAATTCAATCTCAAGATTTAATAGGAAAATTCAGAAGTAAAGAAGATCTTTACAGATACTTGGTATAGCAAGGTAAGTTTTCACTTATAACTAACTTATTAACCATAGTTGGATTGTTCTTGCCAACACAGGACGGAACAAAAATATCATTCTTAAAAGCATTGCTAAGTGAAGAGAAAAAAGCTTTTAAGTCTAATGAAATCAGAATGATCCAGATACCTAACTACCCTGAAATATCAGTAACAAACCTATATGACGATGCTATGAGTGATCCAGACGTAGCTCCCTACCTTCCATAAAAAATAAAACTCTCTAATAAGTTGCCAGAGAGAAACTTCTTCTTTGCTGTCCTTGCAACTCTGAAACCTGAGTACTTAAATGAAGTAATTTAAGAAGCTCATAAGAAACGATACAGCATCTCTCCTGAAGAAAAAGAGAAGCAAGGTATTAAAATAAGTGACACCTGGCTGTAGGAACTTCAAAAGCATCCTTTCATCTCAAGTAAGCTTAGTCTTCTAACTTTATAGAAAAACCTGGTACTGCTATATACTTGATGAAAGAGCGCAGCAAATTAAACAGAGAGAGAAAGTCTCAAGTAAAACATGAATTGAGTAAGAGGCTCTTCAAAGATTTATAAAAGCCAGAAGAGATGAACATAGATGCAGGAGCTGGCACTAAGAGAAGAAACATGGGCCCAAGCAAGCCTTAAGAGGAAGAAAAGAAAGAGAAGCCAAATCCCTTTACGGGCAAATTTAATATGTGAACTTATTCATTCGTTTAAATCTAAAACTTATTTATATACACAAAATCTCCCTTCTCTTGCGCATACTTTAGCTTTATCATCGCTGACTCTCTTAGCAGCACTCTTAATAAAATCGACTGTATCTATCTTCAAGTCGTGCATCAAGTGATATAGTAGAAGTTTCTTGTAGTGGCCTTTCAATAACCCCCAATATAATTCAATACCATTGAACTGAGGACTGTAGGGAACATTAAATACAGGTGTTATGTTTAGCCTTTCATATTCCTTCCTTGTGTCTTTAGTTTTATGGACAGATAAGTTATCTACAAACAGAATAATCTCTTAGTCGGCGTACTTATCTCTGAGTTATTATAAGAACTTTATGTATTATTCGGTCTTTATTGAGCGAGGGTGGATAACATAAGTCTCGAGGCCATTATCTTCGCTTATTCCACCAAGAATTGCATGAGTTTAAACCTTAACCTTTTAATCATATACTTCAATGTTGCTATATCTTTTATACCAAGACCTTGATATGAAGGTATTAAACGTGAATACTGCCTCATCAGCGTGTATGAACTTAATATTATTAGTAATAGCCCTCTGCATTTAATCGAATATATAATTTAAATTATCGTTATAAAATGGAACATTAAAGTCAATCACTCTCTTAATGCGATTGACTGTCTTGTAAGATATTCCGTTATTTTTATATATGTTAGCTATCGATTATGCAGATATGTGAAGCTCAGGAAATTGGCGATGAAACATCACAGCCCTCTAGGCTAGAGAGAAATGAGCCCAGTATTTAAGAGTCTTATCATTAATAAGATAGTCAATATGATGCTGCTAAAATTTTCGAGGTCTTTTAGGCTTAGAATTAAGATGCTATCTCTTTAAATTCAATGCTAATAGACAGTGAGACCTCACAGTTGCAGGAGATTTATGAAGTAGCCTTGCTATTGATGTATAATTAAGAATAGGTCTGAGTTGATCTCCATATTAATCACATCCATTACGCAACTTAAACAATAAATCTATATACTCACTGTCAAAAACTGACCCCAAACCTCTCATTTACTCACTTAAAATACTAATATTTAAACATTAAACTCCTACATAAACCCTATTAAAACCCTAATAAAGTATGCTTTAATAGTCTACTTCTATCAATCAAAAACTCAATCAAACTACTGAAAGGGTTTTGGGGTTTTGAATCCTCTTTATGTTCTTAAAATAGATGATTATTGCGTTATAGTTATTACGAAAAGAGATATATATAAAAAGCTAGCACAATAAAATAATCTATAGTTAAAGATTTAAGAATCAAATAAATTTATCATTCACTGGTTATTACTAAAATCAAGCCATCAATCTTAGTCGTGACGTAGACGATAGTGTCTTGCCAATCTTTCTACGAAACAATTCTTAATTGGTTTATCTTAATCAGTTGGTGCTAGTTCCCTTCCTTCATCCACAAATGTTTTCCAGCTTTCCTTCCTGATGTCTGAAATTCTTATCGCCTTCTCTTTGTCTGATAGTTTTAGGCCATTTTCATAGAACTTGAACTTTTGCTTAACTTAAACTAATTTACGGTCAATTGATTTTAGTTAACTGGTTTCCCAGCTAATTGTTTCAACATTCATGTAAAATTGATCCAATTAGTTCCCCTTGGTATGAGTTTCAACTCCTATGGGAATTGATTCAATTGCCCTTCTTTCTAAAGCCTTTTACCGATTTCCTTCATGTAGAAGTTAAAGTCTCCCATGACTATTATTCTTTGTTTTTGACATTTTTGTTTCAACGATTTTATCATGTATAATGATCTGTTTTAGAGTTCTTTGACTTCGTCATTACAGTAGGAGGGATATAAACTGTGAAAATATGCACTGGGAATCCTCCCACATTTAGGATAGTTCAAGCGATATAATACATCTGTGTCTCTATGGTTTTCATTGGGTATTTTCCATTATTTAGTACTAGCACTCCTCTGTTTCTTACTAATTACGTTTGTGCTATATTGTTGTTATTCACTCCGATCAATCCTTACAGTCTTGTTTCAACAAGTCCAATAAAATCTGGGTGTTTTTCCTCAATGTCTCTCATCATCTAGTCTTGTTTAAGTTTTGAACTGATTCCTCTGACATTTTGCAAACAAATGTCTAGTTCAATGTATTTCGCTGCTATCTATATTTTTTCCTAATTATCTGATCCCTTATTTTACTTCAGCTTTCTGCGACGAACCTTTCTGTTCTTTTAACCCATCCTTCAACTTCTCTTACAGGTTGTTAGAAATAAAGTTGACGGCCATTTTTCAATTTTCCAATGTGATATTGAATCTGTCTAAATTTTTGTAACTTTGTTATTTGGTTCAGACTTTTTGGTTGTTGCTTAGCTAAACATTTGAAACTTTGTTTGAATATTTTAAGAAGTCTATAACTGATTTCTGCAATTAGGGTTTGTTTTCTTCTTTTTTCTCCATAAATACTGTAGTTTCCTTCGCATTTGCTCTGCTAGCTGTGTTGTCTCCATCTAGTCCCGCTTTTTCCCTTTTGTTTCGAAATATTAGGCGAGAGTATATCTCTTAAAATGTTATTTAAGAGGGATAGGATGCAAAATGTTAGTTATATATTGTTATTATATTTATTAATTATTTTTATATATTGTTTTTTAAATTAAATTTATAATTTTATTTCAAAATACTAATATATATTTGAGTTGACCATATTCATTGTTAATTTGGTATGAGTTTCATCGCCACCCAAATGATAAAAATTCCAAATAAATTTATTTTTAAAAGTAAGTAATTTAAATTATTTAATATTAAAAAAATGATGTAGTATTTATGTTTTGCAAATTATAATAATTAATGATTAATAATTTGTTAATTATAATAATTAAATTTTTATTCAAAATTTCCAAACATTAAAAATCTATTTGAGAAAAAGTTCTTATAAATTTAAAATTATAGTAAAAAAAAACAACATAAAATATTGGATTTTCTACTGATTTTGCTGTATATCATAAAATTATTTTGTGATATTGAGGATTTTTTTATTTAAATAAAAATAAATTAATAGTTAAAGCATTTAAATCTATTCTTTATTTGAATTTATTTAAAAGTTCATCAGTTAATCAAAATGATTTCATTATAATATTATTCTACTTTTATGATTCATCATAATATTTTAATATAATTAAATTTGATTTCTTGTAGTAAAATTTTAGTTAAATAAAATCAATTTTTTTTGTAAATAATTGAGATCATCCAGAGTAGATATCCTGGTACTAATAAATTTGATGATAAATTAGCTCCCTGAAAACTTAATAAATAGGATAATATATATTTTACGAAATTTTAGAAATTAGAGTATATGTAATTGCCTCATTGGATTTCATGATACTCCCATTCATTCCTTTATTTAAGCTGATATACATGTGAGTAAACCTAAAATTTATATAAAAGAAATTTATAATACGCTATTTACAACACATGAAAGATACTGTGCCAAAGAAAATTTACCTAATCTAAAATATGATCATAATTTAAGTATTACTTTGATGCTATTCTTTTAAAAAAAGCAATAATTAAATATGAATTAAATTAAAATATAATTAATATATTATTTATTTAATTACTGTATTTAAATTTAATAATTTATGTTAATTTATTATATATAATTAATATCTTAAATAATTTTATTAAATTGTAGAAGTATATATATATAGCATAGATATCAATCATTCTAATTTTTGTATGAAATTTAACTATTTTTTGGCCAACTTCCATCAATCGTTTTGATTATTAATTTTATCAATTTATCATAAAATTAATATCCATTACTGTTAATTTTTAAGTCAAAAATAATTGATAAAGAGAATGAAGAAGAAAAGAATGAAATTTTAAAATAATTAAAGCAAAATATCTATAGAATAAAAAACAATCAATTTAAAAATAATTTATAAATAATGAAAAATTTAATTTTATAATAGATCAAAATATTAATTGTTAACCTTAGTAATTAAAACATTAATTCATTCAAAAGCCTTTCAATAGTTTGATTGAGTTTTTGATTGATAAAAGTAGACTATTACTGCATACTTTATTAGAGTTTTATAAGGGTTAATGTAAGCGTTTGATGTTAAAATTTTAGTAATTTAAGTGAGTAAATGTGAAGTTGGGGGTCAGTTTAGCCAAGTTAGTAAATGGATTTATTGTTTAAGTTCAGTTATGGTTGCGATGATTATAATGATCAACTCAAGGCTCTTCTAAATTACACCTCTATTGCAAGACTACTCCATAAATCTCCTGCAACTGTGAGGTCTCACTGTCTATTAGCATTGAATTTAAAGAGAGAGAGCAACTTAATTCTAAGCCTTAAAGTCCTCTAAAATTTTAGCAGCATCATATCAATTATATTAATGATAAGACTCTTAAATACTGAACCCACTTCTCTCTGGCCTAGAGAGCTGTGATGTTTCATCGCCAATTTCCTGAGCTTCATATCTCTGCTTAATCTATAGCGAACATTTAAAAAAAGAATGGAATATCTTACAAGACAGTCAATCGCATTAAGAGAGTGATTGACTTTAATGTTCCATTTTATAAGGATAATATAAATTTTATATTCAATTAAATGCAGAGCTCTTAAGAGCGTAATATAAAGTTCATACACGCTGATGAAGCTGTATTTACATTCAATACCTCTATATAAAGGTCTTGGTACAAGAGGTATAGTAATATAGAAGTTTATGGCTAAATGGTAAGGGTGTAAACTCATGCAATCTTTGGTGGAATCAGTGAAGATAGTGGTTTCGAGACTTATGTTATTCATCCTCGTTCTATAATGACTGAATAATATATTAAGTTCTTGCAATAACTCAGAGACAAGTCCACTGACTAAAAGATTAATCTGTTTGTAGATAACTTGTCAGTTCATAAAACTAAAGACTCAAGGAAGGAATACGAAAGATTAAACATAACACCTTTATTTAATGTTCCTTACAATCCTCAGTTCAATGGAATTGAATTATATTGGAGGTTATTTAAAGGCCACTACAAGAAACTTCTACTCTATAACTTGATGCACGACTTGAAGATAGATACAGTAGATTTTATTAAGAGTGCTGCTAAGAGAGTCAGTGATGATAAAGCTAAAGTATGCGCAAGAGAAGGGAGATTTTGTGTATATAAATAAGTTTTAGATTTAAACGAATGAATAAGTTCACATAAATTAAATTTGCCCGTAAAGGGATTTGGCTTCTCTTTCTTTTCTTCCTCTTATGGCTTGCTTGGGCCCATGTTTCTTCTCTTAGTGCCAGCTCCTGCATCTATGTTCATCTCGTCTGGCTTTTAAAAATCTTTGTAGAGTCTCTTGCTCAATTCATGCTTTACCTTTGATTTTCTCTCTCTGTTTAATTTGCTGCGCTCTTTCATCAATTAAATAGCAGTGCCAGATTTTTCTATAAAGTTAGAAGACTAAGCTTACTAGAGATGAATGGATGCTTCTATAGTTCCTAGACCCAAGTGTCGCTGATTTTTTTCCCTGCTTCTCTTTTTCTTCAGGAGAGATGCTATAGCGTTTCTTATGAGCTTCTTAAATTACTTCATTTAAGTACTCAGGTTTCAGAGTTCTAAGGACACCAAAGAAGAGGTTTCTCTCTGGCAACTTATTAGAGAGTTGCAGCTTTGATGGAAGGTAGAGAGCAACATCTGGATCACTCATAGCATATATAGGTTTGTTACTGAGATTTTAGGGTAGTTAGGTATCTCGATCATTCTGATTTCATTAGATTTAAAAGCTTTTTTCTCTTCACTTAGCAATGCTTTTATGAATGATATTTTTGTTCCCTCCTGTGTTGGTAAGAACAATCAAACTATGGTTAATAAGTTAGTTATAAGTGAAAACTTACCTTGCTAAACCAAATATCTATAAAGGTCCTCTTTACTTCGAAATTTTCCTATTAAATCTTGAGATTAAATTCTCTTCAGTGCATCATTCATAGACTCCATCTTGCTTCCTCTTTCTAGAAATGTTAATGAAATTTAAAATTATGGATATCCATTTTAAGTTTATTAAAATCTTACTACTAAATAGGGAGGACGTACTGGAGGTCAACCTTGAAAAGATATGCGGAGAAGCATTAAAAAGTTTGCTCCAAGTTTCACAGATTTATTTCCATTTTTATCAATCTATCTCCATTAAATTGCTCCTAATAATGTTTAATTTATTTTAGGAGGTCCCTTAAATTAAGTTCAAACTTTATTTGGAGGACCTCCTAGAGAAACAAAACTTCATTAGGAGTATTTTAATTTACTAAAATGTATAAAATTCTCATAAAATATGTCAACTTACAGTCTTTTATGGTTAGTTAATTTTCTTACCTCTCAGCAAAGAATCTACCAGAGTGTCTTATACACTACTATATTAGTTTATCTAGGTAGATTTTATCATTATTATAAGAAAATATATCAGAAAACTAAAATGAGCGCTAACCTTTTGAGAAGAGCGGCATTACTTGGATGATGTCAATAAAAGTTATCATTCCAGCAACCAAGAAAAGTAGAGACCAGAGACGCTTGTACTCAGTGGGAGCCTACTTATGACAACTTTGACCAGTCTAGCTTTGAGATTTAAATGTAAGTTAAGTAGGAGGTTATAATAGAAGCTGTGCAAATTGAGGAGGAGGTTAAACAACCCGCCACAGAGCATTAGCATTAATAAATACCAGCTAAAGTTGACTATTAATGCAAAGAATGCAATAAAGTTTTCCCTTTCAAGACAACTTATAAGAGACACTTAAGAGATATACACAATGATATGCCAAGGTTATATCTTAAGCATTAAAAGAAAGATGGGAAGTATGTCTGTGAGTTCTGTGAGAAGCCATATTCTCATACTAGAGACCTCAAAGTGCACTTAAAGAAAAAGCACAATTAAAGTTTTGTCTTTATTCATGAACCTACAGGGAATAGATTCCTCTAAAAGAGAAGATCAAGAAACCCAGTGGAGTCTCTTAGAGTTGAAGTCTAGAAGTAAGTCAAAATGAAGAAAGCAGTCAAGAACTTTCCAGTCTCTGAGATCAATAAAATCATGGTTAAAATAGAGGCAATGAAGATTCCTATATTAAAAATCATTGACTTTGATTCTTGCTTAGAAAGCTACCTCACTTGAAGATAAAATAGAGAAGAGAGTCATTACTGATGACTAATATGCTTACAAGATATATGCATTCAATTACTTCCTTGCTGATGACAAGTTCCAAATGGAATTTGCTAATGAGTATTATGCTCTTTTGGTAAAGATCATGTAGCCTTAAGGCTTCCTTTACTAGAAATGACTTACAGATAATTCTTTATCTGACAATAGATGTCAGAGATAAGTTAGCTAGATAGTATAGAAGATAGTTGAGAGGATTAAAGAGCTTCACAAGCTAGGTTATGTTCATAGAGACTTAAAACCAGAGAACATCATGATGAACCTTCAGCCTCTTAGAGTTTATATTATTGACATCAACAGAGCTTAAAGAGTGCAAGCCTCTGCATAAGGAAATTTATACGGCACTCCTGGATATTTCCGAGGAGAGAGGATTGGAGAGATGGAGACATTAAATGGGATATCTGGGCACTAGCAGTAATAATAATAGAGAGCAACATGCCAAGAAACGATTACTTTAGCTGCAGGGGTGAGAGAACTTCTAAGAAGAGAATCAAACAATATCTCGATAAAAATAAAATAAAAGAGGTCTCAGAGAACTTGCTTATTCAACTATTATTAAGCCAAGCTAATAGAATTAACAAACTATAGAAACAATCAAACATCAACTTAGAAAGATAAAATTCAGAGAACTGCAACATGACTCTAAGCTTATATTTGTGTGAAATATTTTAAAAACTAGCTTGTTATACTCACTTAAAATACTAATATTTAAACATTAAACCCCAACTTAAACCCTATTAAAACCCTAATAAAGTATGCCTTAATAGTCTACTTTTATCAATCAAAAATTCAATCAATCTACTGAAAGGGTTTTGGGGTTTTGATTGCATTAATTATTTTTTTACTTTTTTAATATTATGTCGTACAAAAATTTACATTAAGATAGAAATAAATGTCATTATTTTCAACAAATATATATATAATTATATTTATAAATTAAATTCTTTTAAAAAACAAATATTTAATCCTCTTTATTTTCATATTTTTTCGATATTGCTTTTTTGATGAATAGAAAAAAAT
Source organism: Oxytricha trifallax (assembly GCA_000711775.1). Lineage (NCBI taxonomy): Eukaryota > Ciliophora > Spirotrichea > Sporadotrichida > Oxytrichidae > Oxytricha > Oxytricha trifallax. The sequence continues at coordinate 17,021 of ARYC01004790.1, forward strand.
ATACTCATAATTATATTTTGTAATAAAAATTAAATTAAAGTTAATTCTTAAATAATTATGATTAAAAGCTAAAACTTTGATTTTATGATATTGAGATGATTCATATCTTGTTTCTTATTTATATTTAAATCTATTGGTGTAATATATCATTAATTTAATATATTAAATTCCATTACTGAATAAAAAATAATAAATCAAAGATCTGAACTTGTCAAGAGAGTAACAAAAATAACTTTTAAATTAAAGTCGCTAAAATAATTATTACTTTAATTATATAAATATAAATTTACTTATCTTAATAATATTATTAAATTTTAAAATTGATAATTTATGCTAGGAATAATATATAAAGTATTATTTTTGTTATCAAATCTATTAATTTTCTATATATATTTAATTTAAAAAAATTAAATGATGGAATTTATTATTATATTATTATTTCTTCTTCGCATAATAGAATTGCAAAGGATTTAAATCTATATTCATTAGACCTCAATATTCTATAAATCTAAATTAATTAATTTATTTTATTTTTTTAAGCAAGGTTTTTAAGATAATTATATAAAAAAACATATTATTTTTTAAAGAAATTATTTATTTAATTTGTTAATTATTTAAAATCTGTTTTATCATAATAATATAAGTTGTATTCAATTGCAATGTCTACGAATATGTTTAAAAATTATTAATTATAAAATTAATAAAGTTAATACTTAATACGTGTGTCAATATTATGGAAAACTTAAACATCTCCATGGTCACTACTAGTAGTGATAGTAATGAATAAGCCTTCACCTAGAGTGAAGTTAAAAACAATCTTGAAAAAGAGGATACGAAGAAAGACTAAATAAATAACTAATAGACAGACTCTTGGACGGAGTCAGTCAAAATAATGAAAAAATCGTGAATGTAATAATGCTTAAATTTAAAGAAATATTAAATATTTATACTATGAACGTTTCTAAAAATATTTATTAAAATTCTACTTTATTAAAACTAGAATATACCATTATTGTTAAATGAATAATTAAAATTTGAATATTTTTGCTGCTTGAGATAATTATTGATATTTATATATTTAATTTATATCTTTGAATATTTTTATTCATAAAGAATAAAATAATTGAAAATTGTTTTTAATAAATATTAAGTTTAATTTATTCATAAATAAAACTATGACTAATTTGAAAATCATTTACTTATAAAAGTAACAAATCTTTAAGATAGAAAGTTTTCAATATATAAAATAAATTATTTAATAAAAATAAAAAACAGGGAATAAATTAACTATCATATTAATAGAAAAGTAGTTTGATTAATATTTAAAATATTAAATAAAATAAATTAAAATTAGACATAAAAATTATAAATAAATAAATAAATAAATAATGGGCTTAGGTAAGAAAAATATTATATTTATCACTTGCACCCTTTTTAAATATAATTAAATATAAATTAAGTAAATTTATAAAAAAAATTATAATAATTTTTGAAGAATGAATTATATTTAGTTTTTTTGTATTTTAAGAATTTATATATTGCCAATTTTATTACTATTTTGACTGAGTCCATGTAAAAGAGGATACAAAGACTGGAAATGCTTAATTGATATACAGTTTGAAGGCACCCTCAAACTATGCACAACTTAAGGAATAATCAATGCATTTACTCAAGTATTTTAAGGTAATGATATCAACATTGAAAAAGGTTTTCAATTTAAGGCTGACAAGTATAAAAAATTTGAAATAAATTGTATATATTTACAATTTTTTAAATATAATTTTCGCAAAAATAATTCATATTGAAATTATATAAGTATAATATTAAATATATAACAATTAAAAACGATATAATGATCTTTATATATTTACATATCAATATTATTATAATATATTCAAAATTAAAAAAGATATAAGTTAAATAAATTATATACACAAATCTTAGGAAATAATTATAACTTAAGTAAAAGTAAATAATTAGTGGCTTGCATTGCTAGATTAATAAAAAGTAATATTATAAATTTAAATAATCTATTAAGTTTTATTATTGTTAATATATGGAGGAAACTAAAAGAAAAACGAGAGTGAAGTTTAAACTCTTAGAATTTAATTTAATAATTTTAACAAAAACAACTTAAACAAATGTTAGAATTTGAAATTTCAGTATGAATCTTGATAAAACAAAAATCTAAGAAAAAACTATAATTAAACAAAAAATGAGAGCTATTTTAATGTTTTTTGTCATACAAAATCCATTTATTTGAAATTTATACCTCTTAAGTATGCATGAATTTTTAAAATATAATTTACTGTTTAGCTAAATAAAAACAGAAAATAACTACACATTCTTGAATAAAAATTGAAAAATTGAGAAAATATATATTTTTATTTCATATTATTAAGCGAGTATAATTAAAATGGGGAGACTGTTAAAAATAAATCAAAAAAGAGATCAAATATAATTATGATCATCTCAATATACATGTATTAAGATAAAACAGACACTAATTTGAAATATGTTTGAGTAGATCCTTATTTAACTTTAATTAATTAATCAACTATCTAAAAATGGAAATTTTTTTTTTTTTCTTCAACTTTTCTGATTTATTTCTATTTTAGCGCAGTGATCAAGTTGATACTGTAGCTGATCTCTAAGTTTTTCATAAACTTTTCATAGATATCTTCAGGGTATCTTTAGGATATCTTCCTTAAAAAATAAAAGTGTGGAGATTGTGGAGTTTAGCATCTCCAATAACAGTGGAAATAGCATCAACATCACCAATATTTTCAAAATCAAGCATTATTAGGAGTCTGGTTGAAATTCTATAGAATTTCAAAAATTTACATCACTAATTTTTTCAATGTTTTCAACAACATTATCTTCATCAACAATTTCAAAATTAGGTCTCACATCTATGAATTTAAGAAAAACAAGATGTTTTAGAAAAAATCCCAGACTCCTAATAATGCTTGATTTTGAAAATATTGGTGATGTTGATGCTATTTCCACTGTTATTGGAGATGCTAAACTCCACACTCTCCACACTTTTATTTTTTAAGGAAGATATCCTGAAGATACCCTGAAGATATCTATGAAAAATTTATGAAAAACTTAGAGATCAACTACAGTATCAACTTTATCACTGCGCTAAAATAGAAATAAATCAGAAAAGTTTAAAAAAAAAACAAAAATTCCATTTTTAGATAGTTGATTAATTAATTAAAGTTAAATAAGGATCTACTCAAACATATTTCAAATTAGTGTCTGTTTTATCTTAATACATGTATATTGAGATGATCATAATTATATTTGATCTCTTTTTTGATTTATTTTTAACAGTCTCCCCATTTTAATTATACTCGCTTAATAGTAATGATTCCCCTATTCTTTCTAATTTATAGCAAGTAATCAGAAATAGTTTCTAAAATTTAAGATAATAGTAAGCTTTAGTAGATGAGTTTAAATTCTATATAGAGTTACCTCAGAATATATTACTGCGCTTATTAAAAATACAAATTACTGTATGAAATGAAACACATAAGTAGATGTTGTTAAATTATAAAAATGAAGAAATACCACAAAATTTAAATTATATCATTAAAAAGTATAAAAAAGTTAGTAATCAACGAAAACTCGATCTTTTTTTTTTAAAAAAATAAAATAAAATAGTTATTTTATATATTTATATTATAAATTTTAAATATTTTGTATATTTTTATTAATAATAATAATAAATAAAGATTAAAAATTACTGTATTTTATTAAATTTACATTTTTATTTTTAATTCTACAGTTAAATTTGAGACATTAATCATTAATAATAATATATTTATTTTTTAAATTATAATCTCTTGCATTTACTGTATTATGATTTCTTATATCACACAAAAAAATTAAATTCAGAGCAAAGATAAAACATATACAGCTTAGAATTATTCTACTGAATTTATTTTGATTTAAAAGTATATATTATTATTAATACAGCCTTTTAGGAGAATTAAATATAAGCCTAATCGATGAGAACTATAGAAAGATTCAATTTTTTTAAATTGATATAAACCATTAAAAATAGTTAATTATTAGATTTATATTATTTCAAATAATTTAGCTAAAATTTAATTTATAAATACATTTAAATTCTAATTAATCTGAATGCCATAATTAATCATATTTATTTTATATGATATTGATATTTTTTAATTTTAAATTATAATTTCATTAATTTATTATAAAGTAAAATTTTTAGAGAATAAATAAATTTTTTGATTAATATACAATTTGGATTAATTAAGATTTAAATAAGTCTTAAAAAATATGCAATAAATGAAAAAATTAGTGTGAGAGAGTATAATGATAATTAATTATTTGTAAAAGTTTATTACAGAACATCACAAGATATTCTGAGTAAATTTGTCCGCGCTTTCCGCGCTAAAATATATGTGCGGAGCGCGGATAAAACTAATTGTGAGGGCATAGCGAGGCACACTTATCTTAATTCAAATATATATAAGCCTTATCTCTCTAGCTATTAAAGCCCTATTTTTAATAATTTCTTAATTTTATATAGTAATTTTAATAATATGTAAATTTACGCAATTTATTAGATAAAAATATATAATCAAAAGTTAATTCTCTATAAAAAAAATTTGATTAAGCTTAATGTTAATGTGTTTTAATTAAAAATTAAAAATATATTATTAAAATTACTATATAAAATTAAGAAATTATTAAAAATAGGGCTTTAATAGCTAGAGAGATAAGGCTTATATATATTTGAATTAAGATAAGTGTGCCTCGCTATGCCCTCACAATTAGTTTTATCCGCGCTCCGCACATATATTTTAGCGCGGAAAGCGCGGACAAATTTACTCAGAATATCTTGTGATGTTCTGTAATAAACTTTTACAAATAATTAATTATCATTGTACTCTCTCGCACTCATTTTTTCATTTATTGCATATATTTTAAGACTTATTTAAATCTTAATTAATCCAAATTGTATATTAATCAAAAAATTTATTTATTCTCTAAAAATTTTACCTTATAAAAATATTTAATAATAAGCATTTTAATTTTATTAATTAAAATTTGCAAAATACATTGATCTATCTCTCAATTAATATAAATATTTTTTAATATTACTGGATTAAAGTTTATATCTAAGCAATTATGCTTGAGATAACCTAAAGAAAAGAAATAAAAGTAAAATCCAAAAGATATTTTTTAATCATTTTAAAATCATAATATTCTTATATACTTAAAATCAGTCAATTTTGCAATGGTAAATGTTTCATTAAACAACTGTTACGAGTATTTCTTTTCAAAATAAAATCAATAGAACTATGAGACATATCTTAATATATATTTTAAGTAATCAGAATTCCAAGTTTAAATGTAAGTATTTAAAATTATAATTTTAATTAGTATTTTTCCTTTAAATATTCTACTGATCTTTGTGTTTTTTTTGGTAATGCACAAAGAAGAAGATTTGAGACAAATAGATATTTTATTTTTTTACATTTATAATTATAAATTTAAATAATTATAAAGATGCCACATTTCAGTTTGAAATCATGAATTTTTTAAAAATTATAATTACAATATATTTAATGAATTTAGAGAAGCGAATTGGATGATATTTAAATTTAGCATAGGAAAAAATTCTTATTCTTTCGGGAAGATCATTCAACCAGAAATCTTTATTATAAATTCTCCTAAAGAATATATTTTCTATTATATTAATTAACAAATAATTTAATAAATTTACATTAAATAAATCTAATATAAATATAAATATAAGTGGTTTAAATTAAACCTCTTTTAATTGCAATACTTTTATTATGATATCGTATATTTTTTAATGAATAATCTTCGTTATTTATATAGATAATTAATTTGATAAGTTTTTATAAATTTATTTATATTTATTTTCTTTGTATTTTATTGAATATAATTAAATATAAAATAAAATTATCACTTAAATATTATCTTAATATCCTTTTATATAGTATTAAAATTTTATTTATAATTTTAAATAATTACTTTATAATATTAGCGAATTATTAGCTAATCATAACTTAGTAATTAAAACAAGATCTACTTTGTAATAGATAGTTATTAAATATTTTATATAAAACAATAGACAGTTATCTTTAAAGAAAAAACATACATTTTATAGTTCTCTTCAATTTAAAAATTCTTTTTATAATGAATATTTGTAGTTATAATTATTGTGATAATATATTAAAATAAATTTATTAATACTCTAATTAATTATTGTTCTTACTAAAGTAAATAAAATTATTATTAAAATACAATTGATTTGGAAAATTTATATTAAACTAATACAAATCAATTTAAGGATTGGCGTAACTGCCATGTATTAGCGCAGCTATTAATTTTAATTACGTTTTAAAAAGATCAAATTCAAAAGTATTAATTTAACTGTCAGATTAAAATTATAATTGTACACTATATGTTTAAAAAATGTACAATTTGGAACTGTACATATTAATTAATTATTATAATTAGTTTTAGTATTAAATAAATCAAAATGTACAATGTACAATTGGTAAATATATTAGAACATAGACTGTACAAATAACAAACCCCAATAGTCTAATTCTCAATGTTGTAATGTATAATATGTTTAAAGTTTAATTAATTAATAAGTGTAAGGTACTAATGTCTGAGCCGTGTAATCTCTACCACTCCCGCTCCCTCGCGCCGATATCACTCTGTGTCTTTCTCTCCCGGATGCTTGACTGCGCTGCACCGTATCTTCTCTGATCTCTCTCGTCCGTGCCACTAGGGCAGAATCCGGCGACTATAGCTTACGGTGTGCTAGTGACTCACTGCGAAATCGGTGAACTGGTTTAAAGGATGTCTTGAAGGACTTGTGATGGCCGGCAACAACGTGGCCCTAGTGGCACGGACGAGAGAGATCAGAGAAGATACGGTGCAGCGCAGTCAAGCATCCGGGAGAGAAAGACACAGAGTGATATCGGCGCGAGGGAGCGGGAGTGGTAGAGATTACACGGCTCAGACATTAGTACCTTACGCTTAATAATTAATTAAAACTTTAAACATATTATACATCACAACATTGAGAATTAGACTATTGGGGTTTGTTATTTGTACAGTCTATGTTCTAATATATTTACCAATTGTACATTGTACATTTTGATTTATTTAATACTAAAACTAATTATAATAATTTAATTAATATGTACAGTTCCAAATTGTACATTTTTTAAACATATAGTGTACAATTATAATTTTAATCTGACAGTTAAATTAATACTTTTGAATTTGATCTTTTTAAAACGTAATTAATATTAAAAGCTGCGCTAATACATGGCAGTTACGCCAATCCTTAAATTGATTTGTATTAGTTTAATATAAATTTTCCAAATCAATTGTATTTTAATAATATTATTTTTATGATTTTATAAACTTAATAACCAATATCATATAAATTATTCAATAATTTGATTTACAATTGATTTTCCTTTAACACAAGATTTTTTACTAATATATTTCAATGAAAAATGTAAAAATTTTATGAGACAAGAAGCTCATTTAATAATTAAATATAGGATGTAAATAAGTTGCTAAACATATCTTTATTAATTTTTGTATTTTATTTTATAAACTACACAAAAAATTTGAAACTAAATAAATTTACAAAATATTCTAGACATTCACTAAAAAATTAAAACAAGCATTATTCAAAAATAAAAAGATTTGAATATAGTAATTTATTTTGTTTATTAATTATTTAATAAAGATATAAAGTGAATAAAATGAACTGAGAATATATTTAAAATATCATAAATATTTCTAATATTTATGATAATAAAAAAGTGAATATTAAAAGCTTTAAAATTAATAATTCAAGGTTTTTACTAATGATTAAGTTTGTAATATTATATTAAAACTTATTATTTTATAATGCCATATTTGAGGATTATATGAGCTCATTATAATATCTTTGCCTATAATTTTTTAAAAAATAAATTAAAAAAATTATCTAAAATTACATTTTAATTAAAGAAAAATAATTATGAGGAATTATTTATTTGCAATATGGAAAACTATGAAAGGAAATATGAAATTTCGTTTAAAATAAATTAATATGTGCAATAAAATTGATTAAAATCAATCTAAAAATGAACCCTTTATCATTGATACAAAATGTTTATAAAGAAAAAATTGAGGAAACCATGTTTTAACTTAAAAATCATATTTATAAATAATAATTTTTATAATAAATTATAGATATAAATTTATATATACCTAATAAAAAATGATTATTTAATTTTAAATTAAAAAGAGAAAATTATTAAAGTTTATATTTATAAAAATATATATTATTTATTATAATATAAATTTAAATTAAAATAAGTAATTTGCATAGCCATGAATTACTTGACAACATATAATTTCATAATAAATTATTATTTTATTTTGTAATATTTCACAAATATAACCTATTACTTTAAATAGATAATATCTTATTTTAATATATAATTCATTTAAGTAAATAAACGAATAATACTTAATAAAGTTAAAATTTATATTAAATCTTATTTTAATTTTAAATTTTATAAGTATCAAAAGCTTTTGGAAACTAAAATGAAAATATAAATTCGATAGATTATATAAAGAGTAAAATCAATTGTATAAGAGTGATGTATAAAAACAATTAATAAAGTTCATTGAAAAATAATTAATTATTAAAGTTTTAATTTTAAGGTTTGCCTCCTCTCACACTTGATTTTCTACACTCCAATAATTTACTAAAAATTTCATTAAAATTATCTCTTAAGCATGATTTAGTTTTAGTTATATACTTTTAATCTCGTTCAATCCCTATAAGTCAATAAATTCTTGATTTTAATATTAATCACTCAAAAATGGAACTACTTTCAGTATGAATTATTTTTAATTCTTATGGAGAAATCTCTATAATTCTTGAGGATTTCCTCTAAATGAATTTCTCTAAAATATTAAAGATTTTATCTACAACTCTAACGATAATCACAATGAAACCCCTATTATTGAATTAAATGAGAGAGCTTTGTAAAAAGGTATTTAAGTTAAAAATTAATTAATAAAATTCAATTATTAAACATATGTACACATAGTAGTACGTATAGATTTAAATGAGTCAATTGAGAGTTCGATTCTTCTTTATGTATATCTTTTTTTTATTATTCAAAAAATAGTTAATTAATAAGATATAGTGTTTAACTTTAATCTAATTGTATATATCACCTATATTTCATCAAAATTTTACTCATGGGGTTTTACCAAGAATTTTAATGTTTAATGCGAATAAAATTACTTGAACCTCTTTTTGAATTTTTTTTTCTCATACTCTATTCTTTCATCTCATTCCCTTTGTTCATTCAGTGATATCAATCTTCCTCTGTATGGTTGTTGACTCCATCAGACGTACCCTTAGCTTCATGAATCTTGATGAACTCAGCATTCTATAACTTAGGTCAATTTTCTTCACTACTCACCAAAATGCCTTCTTTGCTTTATTTGTTAACAGAAATTCTTCTAATTCCGAAACTTCCTCTATAATTCCACTGAATCTTCCTACACCCTTAATAAATTCCTGTGCCAGACTTCTTATATCTTTTCTCTGGATGAAATATCCTTATCCATAAATTTTCAGGTTGTAAAAGATTATGTCCGATCCTGTTTTACAACTTACACTCTTTTTCTTAGATATAAAATAAACAATTTTTATTTTGCTAAAATTATAGTATAGTGTTTTATATTAGGGGAAAGAATTAGGCAAACTAAAATAATCAGAGTATTTCCCATTATTATTAAGTGCTGTAAGGAAATTAATACTAGGGCTTAAGCCAGCAAGCTAATTTGAATTCTTTATCCAATGAGCCCAAGAAATAGTTCAAATTAACCAACCACCTTTAACTGCAACTAACTTGATATTTTTATATTAATTTAATTCTAGTTTTTTATTTTAATTTTATTCCTACAGTACATAATTGTATTCAATAAACATACTACAAAAAGAGAGCAATATGGATACTTCATAATGTCATGTCAAGAGACTACCTTGTTAGGCTAGTAATTTAAATTTGATAAGAGCAAGAGACAACTAAGAAGCACTAGAGGAGGAAAAATCTCATTAAACTAATGATAATATAAAAGAAAAAGAAGTAGCTAAATCTTAATTGATCACTTTCAAGTGCTTATACTTATATTTAAATTAATTTCATATATTTAGATAAAAAATAATAAACATCTATTTTATAAAAACATGTAATAAAAAAATTCAAATATAAATGAAAATTGTGTTTTTTTATTTAATATGATTCATGAAAGAAGACCTCTTGCCATAAAACTTTTTTGAAAATATGCAAGATATTTTTATATATTATAAATTTAAATATTTAATTAAATCTTTGTTTATTTATATATACTTGATCTAAATATTAATATAATTTAAAACCAATTTTTATTATATTTTATATCAATTTATAACTTTAAATACTTGGTTTAATTTTCTAAGATTTTATTATTGTTTAAATTGGGAAAACTTATTCTAATATCAATTTGATTAAATGCGCTTAAATTATTTAATGAAATCTCATGCTTTCATAAATTGCTAAAAACTAAAAATATATTAAAATTGGTTATTAACACTGTTTAAAGAAAAAAAATATTTAACTAGTTTTTATATGAAATTATCAAAATCAGCTCCCAATATTATAAAATTCTTTTCAAAAATTTAATGAGAATAAAAAATACCTTTTTTTATGGATGTGTGTTATGCTTTAGCTTAGATATTATTATTTTAATTAAAAAAGAGAAGAGTCATCTTTTAGCTATTAAACAACAGTTTATTAATAAAATAAAATCATGCCTAAAATAAATTTTAATTATCCTGTAAGTTTTTTATTTTATTTGAATTGAAATTTATTTAGTCAATTATCTAATAGGAATAAATAAAAAATAATAATATATATAAATAAATTTAAATTATGATCTTCGAAAATAGTGATATAGTGATGATATGCTTTAATCTGTTCTTATTTCAATTGATTTACAAGTTTTATTAAATATTTTTTCACTTGAATTATCTACAATAATAAAATTTTTATTAATTTTAATTTAAATATTTAATTGAATACATAGGCAATATTTAAAACTCAATTTAAAATTATAAATAAATAGATTTATATTGAATTTAATTGAATTATTATCTAAAATTTAAATGTAACATATATAATTATATTTTTTAAAAATATTCATATATATAATTGTAAATATTCATTTATAAGTTTATCTGTATTAGATAAATAGATATTTTAGAGTAGAGCCAAGCCAATAATTTGGTGTTTTCATATTATAATTAAGCAATATAAGATTGAGAAAAATAATAATTTTTTCGTTTATTTAATTAAGAATAACTTAGAAATATTTTTATTTAAATGAAAAAAAAAATTTTAATTTAATAAATAACCAAAAGTTCAAAAATAATAATATATTATATTTAATTATTTTAATTATTCTAAATAAATAGCAAAAGTGTACATTTTAAAAAGTATTCATTTTTTAATTTATGCAAGCAATATATATTTTTCTAATTTATTATAACATTATTAAATAAGTGTATAGTGATGTACTTTACATTTTGTATATTAATATATAATATATTATTGTCGTTTATTATATGATGACCTGAAAGCACAAAATAGTGCGGAAGCTGATGTAGTTAGAGTGCAAGGGACATGGCACCTGAATCAAGCCACTATAACCCAAATTTGCAGACTAAGGTAGCTCCGAATTGTCAAGTGTTCAAATTACAAGATGCTGCAAGACTTATGTTAAATGAGTAATTAAAATAAGAAATGATGATGCAATAATTTATAAATATACTAATGTTGACAACCCATCTGCTTATAGTATTACTGATATCTCTAAGTTTCAAGATGAAAAAGTAATATTAGTAACACTGACCTATCTATTGAGTGCTGAAGTACCCTTTAACAAACCGAATATTAGATGTCAGATTATATTAGTCCAGAAAAGTTCTGTAAGAATTAAATAAAAACAATCAAATTTTAACTAACCAATGTTCAAAGAGTTTGAAGTTTATTTACTCATCAAACGTTAATAATAATTGCCTCTAATTTAAAAGGTATATAGCATAAATTTTAATTTTAATAAATTTTTAATTCCCCCTATAATTAACAAAATATCTTATTATTTATAATAAAAACAAATTAATTATATAATTTTTAATCTCAATAAATGAAATAACTCGTATTTCCTTAATATATATTTATCAATTATAATTGATAAATATAAAAACATATTAAAATTTTTTATTTTTAATGATCTTTGGAATACTCAAAGTAATAAAGAATCAAGTTAAATTTTTTAATAAATATTGTTAATTTAGCAGGATAAGAAAAAGGACTAGGAAGGGATAGGAAAAAACGTTGCCAAATCTGAACGGAGAATCAACAACTAAAAGTAATTGATAGAGAAGGAGTAAGTAGAAGAAGAGCTAAATGTAGAAATAGTAAATAATTATATTTATCTAAAATTAGAGCACTGTATATAATTATAAATTTATTTTAAATTAATTATTATGCATCTATCTCTTTATTTTTAATATTAGTTAAGTTTGAGTTTTTTATTATATTATTTGTTTGCATAATTTAATGAATGATATAAATCAAAATTGAAAATCAAAATTAAGTTAATTTATATTTAAATTGAATATACTAATATTAAAATTTCCTCATTTTTATATTATAGATCATATAAAGGTAAGAGTTATATAATCTAAATTATTGAGCAGTATCTCATAAATATTAATTAACTAAAATATATGTTTATATTTAATTTGTATAAGAATATTAACTTAATTTAAATAGGTCATAGAATGGGATACTTTTGGGATAATATAAAATTATTAATTACTATTTAGAAGTAATATTTAAGATTAGTTTTCAAATTAAATAGAGAGAAATCTTAATTTTATATTTAGGTTTTTATATGTTTAATCAATACAGTTTATTAAACTTCTTTAAAATTATTGAAGCTAGCTTTTCGTAAATTAAAATAAGTATCATTTAGATATCTATGGAAATAACATTATATTATATAAATTGAATCTTTAAAATACTACAATCAGTTTTTAAGACTTGTATTTAATTAGAGATGAATTATAATTATTTAAGTTTTCCCAAATTAATTTAAGTATAATATAAATAAAAATTTTAATTAACTATAGGATTAGTCGTGTAGACTGAAACTCCTATTAAAAAAGTATAATGTTACACATATTATAAAAAATTATTTTTAAAAAATTTACTAAATTTTTCTATATTTATTTCTTATTTAAATTTTATTAATAAAATGTTTAATCTCAACTTAAAATATCTATTACTTATTGTAGAAATACATTTGAATTTGGAAAATTAATTTAAAATGAATAAATATTAAATCAAAATCGTGGCAGTTAAAGTTGTCCAATTTTAACGATCTTGGGCTCATTCGATAGAGAATTCAAAATTAGCTGGACTTTACTATTAGCGGTACTATTTTATCTCATCCATAGAGCGAGATAACTTGACTTTAATGTGAGGGTAAAATTTAATGAATTTAGAGGAGTTTAAATAAAATCAAGTTATCACGCTCCAGGGATGAGATAAAATAGTACCACCAATAATAAAGTCCAGCTAATTTTGAATTCTCTATCGAATGAGCCCAAGATCGTGCAAATTGGCCAACTTTAACTGCCAATAATTTAATTAATTAATTATTTAATTTAAATTAATTTCCCAATTTCAAATGTATTCCTACAATATTAAATTAAATTAAGTTATTTCAGAGATTTTTAATATAATTAAATTATATTAATTAAAAAAAGTTTGAAAGGTTATACTCTTCAAAGAGTATCAATATATTATATTTTAGAATTAAAATCAATTTTATTTTAAATATATTATTTACCAGCAATGTTTAAATTAATTTACATAACCTAATATCAAATAAGAATTTATTATATTTCACTTAACGTTTTATATAAAAGGAAAATGAGGAATATATTAAATTAAAAAAAGCGGAATAATTGAGAATATATCTAAAATTAAGCATTTCAACTTTTTTATGATAGAATATTAATTTATAAAAAAATTTTTAAGAAGCAAAATATAAAATTTACAATAAAGTTGCTTATATTTTTAAATTTAATATTTCTTAATTATAAATGGAGTGAAGAAAATTGAAATTCAATTAAAATATCTATTTTAATTCAATCTATTTCTTCTTCTTTATTACGCAAAATTGAGTCTCTTATTATTTCTCATTAAGTAATTTATTTATTAGTTATATGTATTTAATTTACAATTAAGCTTTATGGAATTTTAGAATAACTTATTAATCTTTAATTTTCTCCTTAAATATTTAAAACATGATTAATAATATTTTAATATTTTATTTTAATTTTTAATTCTTAACATAAAAAGTTTGATTTTATATCAACTTAATAATAAAATATAGTGTTAAATATATCAATAAAAATTATCAAATTTATTAAAAAACAATAATAATGAGAGTATCACTTAATAAATTTATATAATGAAATTATGTTTAAAATTAACTCATTAAAAGTGTTTTTTATATTTATTAAAAATATCTCTTATTATGTAAAATAAGAATGACTAAACTAAAGAAAAATAAATATTATAATATATTTATTATTAAAGTCTCGGACCTACTGTCCAGACGGTTGGTCGACTGACCAATTCTGATAGGGTAGGGGGTTCGAAACCAGGGTTGATATTTGTACAAGGTAAAAAAAGCACGGAATATCCGAGGGTTCTGTGGTCCTGGTAAAAAGCACGGGATACTCGTACGGAGCTGGTATGACGTTAAATGGCAGCACATGACCCGGCTTAAAATCCGGAGTGGCTACATGGAAGAAAGGACACGTGTTTGGACTACGGTCGATTTTGGTGGTGACCACACCTGATCCTTCCGGAGTGGAGGTCGGGAGGGAGATTACCTTCAGTATTATTTCCCCTTAATATATATTTCCTAATAACTTAACTAACTAACTAATTATTATTATTTTAATTTAAGAAATTTCTTTTTCCTTTTCTAAAATCTAAATAATAATTAATAAATTTAAAGCCAATTATTTAATTAAACATACAATGAAAAAAAGTGCTGTCATTTGAAATTCTAATATGTTCAATAATTATAAATTATATTATAAATTCTTATAGAATATTTATTTATTCTTTTAACATCAATATTTTTTATTTTTATTTGAGGTATAATTTACTAATATTTTAAATTTAATAAATATTTTATAATATTATATATTATTTAAATGATACATTTTATTACATATTATAATGTTATATTTATTCTTTTAACAATAATTAATAAAAATATCTTGATCTGGACTTAGAGGTTTTATATAGCAAAGTTATATTAATATTAAGCGAGTATAATTAAAATGGGGAGACTGTATAAATAAAATCAAAAATGAGATCAAATATAATTATGATCATCTCAATATAGATGAGTTAAGATCTAACAGTCACTAGTTTGAATAATGTTTGAGTAGATCCTTATTTAAATTTAATTAACTAATCAACAAACTAAAAATGGAATTTTTGCTTTTTTATCATCTTTTCTGATTTTTTTTATTTTTGTTCATCGATCAAGTAGATGCTGTAGAATATCTTCAAGTTTTTTCATAATTTTCATAGATATCTTCAGGGTATCTTCAGGATATCTTCCTCAAAAAATTTAAAGTGTGGAGAGTGTGGAGTCCAGCATCCACAAAAACAGTAGAAATAGCACTAATATTCTCAAAATCAAGCATTATTATGAGTCTGGTTGAAATTCCAGAGAATTTCAAAATTTTAGATCACTGATTTTTTCTTTGTTTTCATCAACATCATCTTCAACATAATGTTCAACATTAGGCATCATATCTATGAATTTTAGAAAAACAAGATGTTTTTGAAAAAATCCCAGACTCATAATAAAGCTTGATTTTGAGAATATTAGTGCTATTACTACTGTTTTTGTGGATGCTGGACTCAACACACTCCACACTTTAAATTTTTTGAGGAAGATATCCTGAAGATACCCTGAAGATATCTATGAAAATTATGAAAAAACTTGAAGATCAGCTACAGCATCTACTTGATCGATGAACAAAAATAAAAAAAATCAGAAAAAATGATAAAAAAGCAAAAGTTCCATTTTTAGTTAGTTGATTAGTTAATTAAATTTAAATAAGGATATATTCAAACATTATTCAAATTAGTGACTTTTGGATCTTCACTCATGTATATTGAGATGATCATAATTATATTTGATCTCATTTTTGATTTTATTTATACAGTCTCCCCATTTTAATTATACTCGCTTAATATTTAATTTAAAAGAAAAAAAATTTTTATTGATTTACAATTAATAATTCTTTTAAATGATTTAAATAATATTTTTATAAAATTATTTAGAATATAATTATATTTATTTTAAATTCACTTGAATGTGCCATAGTTAGGATAAATTTATTTTACGAATTGCAATAATATACTTTTATCCAATTATTTGTATTATAATTATTATTTATTAGTGAGCTAGGAGCAATATTGAACATCTCTAAAGTTTGGGTTCTAATGAAGTGAGGTGCCAGGTTCATGGCCCCCTCGAGCAAGCCAACCTACTCTACTGCACAGGACGCAAAGTTGGCTCAGAAGCGCTAAGTACCACTACTCCTTGGTGGGAATGAGACTACAGTGAATTGCTAAAAAAAAATGTACGAAAGATGTAAACACACTGGTAACGATTACAATGTAAGCAGCAAATAAATCAACTAGATCAGACACGGTGATGGAAACAATCTTAGATACAAAAATCGTAAATAATATTCAGAGCCACCAATAACACTGGCAGTGCAGACCTAGTCAGTAAACCAGCCGACCATGTAGACTAATCATATATCTAATACTTACTAACTAAAATAGGTTTAAAAAAAGATGTATTTATTGCTCACTAATTAATAATACTGAATAATATATAATGCCTAGAAATTTTGATCTCTAGAATTTTTAATTTACCTTATAGTTACTCTCTCTCTATTTGTATTATAAATTAATTATCAATTTTTGTTTATAGATTACTAAATGCCTTAAAAGGTAAACTATTTGTTTTATAAATCTATTAAAGTTAATTATTTTACAAGAATGTTTTATAATAAATATTTGTGAGTGATCTTTTTTATAATTAATCAGGTTTGATAAGGTATAACTATGAACAATTATTTTATATTTATATTTAAACAGAGATCTTAATTCTTTTTTAATTATTTTATCTTTAAAGTAAGTTTTCTTACGTTTTGTATAGTTTGATAATTTAAATGCTGTAAATAAATTTGATTATGGAACAAATATTACGGATAATCATAATGGAAATTCTAGAAACAATGACAATATTGAGAATGTTTAAAATCTTTTAACTACTGTATCAGAATTGTAAAAAGATCAATAATTAAGTGTTCTAATAAAGGATTTAATTAATTCTTGTTAAATGAGATAAAATTATTTTTTGCATTTTTGTTCTGATTAAACCTGTTAAATTGTCAATAACTCACACTATAATATTATTTTAAATTACTTTTAAAAAAAAATAATATTTTTATATCATAAAATTAATCTCATTTAAGGTATTTATAATCACTATCAGAAAATTGAAAATTAAATCATAAAACGATATAAACTTAAAATCTAGGTCAATTTTACAAAAATAATAAAGTTTTAAATTTCATGTTAATTAAATTTAAACCAATAAAATTATTCTTCATAGAATAATTTAGAGTAAACATAGATATTTAAATAAAGGATTTATTTTGTTTGAAATAATAACAAACTCAAATGATATATCCTATATTTACTAATGATATTTCATGTACAGTAATTAAAATATGTAAGAAATGTTTTGCTTATACCAGGGTAATATAATTTTTAATAAGTTACATTTAAAAAATTAATATGATAATCCTATAAATAAAAACCCCAAAACCCTTTCAGTAGTTTAATTGAGTTTTTGATTGATAAAAGTAGACTATTAGTGCATACTTTATTAGGGTTTTAATAGGGTTTATGTAGGGGTTTAATGTTTAAAATTAGTATTTTAAGTGAGTATATGCGAGGTTTGGGGTCAGTTTATGACAGTGAGTATATAGATTTATTGTTTAAGTTGCGATATGGATGTGATGAATATAGTGAATAACTCAAGCCTGTTCTGAATTATACGTCTATAGCAAGGCTACTCCATAAATCTACAGCAACTGTGAGGTCTCACTGTCTATTAGCATTGAATTTAAAGAAATAGCATCTAATTCTAAGCCTAAGAGACCCTTAAAATTTTAGCAGCATCATATCGATTATCTAATTAATGATAAGACTCTTAAATACTGGGCTCACTTCTCTCTGACCTAGAGAGCTGTGATGTTTCATCGCCAATATCCTGAGCTTCAAATCTCTGCTTAATCTATAGCAAACATATATAAAAAGAATGGAATATCTTACAAGACAGTCAATAGCATTAAGAGAGTGATTGACTTTAATGTTCCATTTTATAAGAATAATTTAAATATATAATCGATTAAATGCAGAGGTCTTAAGAGCATAATATAAAGTTCATACACGCTGATGAAGCTGTATTTACATTCAATACATTTATATAAATCTTGGTACAAGAGGTAAAGTAATATAGAAGTTTATGACTAAAAGGTCAAGGTGTAAACTCATGCTAAAATTAGTAGAATAAGTGAAGATAGTGGCCTCGAGACTTATGTTATTCACCCTCGTTCTATAAAGACTGAATAATATATTAAGTTCTTGCAATAACTCAGAGATAAGTAAGCTGACTAAGAAATTATTCTATTCGTTGATAACTTGTCAGTTCATAAAACTAAAGACACAAGGAAGGAATATGAAAGGCTAAACATAACACTGTATTTAATGTTCCCTAAAGCCCTTAGTTCAATGGAATTGAATTATATTGGGGGTTATTGAAAGGCCATTATAAGAAATTACTGCTCTACCATCTGATGCATGATTTAAAGATAGATACAGTCGATTTTATTAAGAGTGCTGCTAAGAGAGTCAGCGAAGAGAAAGCTAAGTATGCGCAAGAGAAGGGAGATTTAGTATATATAAATAAGTTTTAGATTTAAACGAATGAATAAGTTCACATATTAAATTTGCCCGCAAAGGGATTTGGCTTCTCTTTCGTTTCTTCCTCTTAAGGCTTGCTTGGGCCCATGTTTCTTCTCTTAGGGCCAGCTCCTGCATCTATGTCCATCTCTTCAGGCTTTTATAATCTTTGAAGAGCCTCTTACTCAATTCATGTTTTACTTGAGACTTTCTCTCTCTGTTTAATTTGCTGCGCTCTTTCATCAAGTAAATAGCAGTACCAGGTTTTTCTATAAAGTTAGAAGACTAAGCTTACTTGAGATGAAAGGATCTTTTAAAGTTCCTACAGCCAGGTATCACTTATTTTAATACCTTGCTTCTCTTTTTCTTAGGAGAGATACTGTATCGTTTCTTGTGAGCTTCTTAAATAACTTCATTTAAGTACTCAGGTTTCAGAGTTGCAAGAACACCAAAGAAGAAGTTTCTCTCTGACAACTTAATAGAGAGCTGTAGCTTTGATGGAAGGTAGAGAGCTACGTCCAGATCACTCATAGCATCGTCATATAGGTTTGTCACTGATATTTCAGGGTAGTTAGGAATCTCAATCATCCTAATTTCATTAGACTTAAAAGCTTTTTTCTCTGCACTCAATAAGGCTTTTAAGAAAGAGATTTTAGTTCCCTCCTAAGTCCGCAAGAACAATCCAACTATAATATTTATTAATCTTACTTAAGAACTTACCTTGCTATACCAAATATCTATAAAGGCCCTCTTTACTTCGAAATTTTCCGATTAAATCTTGAGATTAAATTCTCTTCATTGCATCATTCATAGACTCCATCTTGCTTCCTCTTTCTAAAAATGTTAATGAAATTAAAAATTATGAATATCCATTCTAAGTTTATTAAAATCTTACTACTAAATAGGGAGAACCTACTGGAGGTCAACCTCAAAAAGATATACGAGAAGCATTGAAAAACTTACTCCAAGTTTCACAGATTGATTTCCATCTTTATCAAACTATCTCCATTAAATTGCTCCTAATAATATTTAATTATATTAGGAGGAACTCAAAAATAAGTTCAAACTTTATTAGGAGTTAAATTTTAAGGTTAAAACTTAATTAGGAGCATATTAAATTTCAAAATGTTAATAACTTTACCTCCAAATTAAGTTAAAACTTGATTTGGAGGATTTCCTAGAGAGAAAAACTTTCATTAGGCGTATTTTAATTTACTAAAATGTATGAAATTCTCATTAAATGTGTCAACTTACAGTCTTTTATGGTTAGTTCATTTTCTTACCTCTCTGCAAAGAAACTACCAGAGTGTCTTATACTCTCCTATAATAATTTATCTCGGTAGATTTTATCATTATTATAATAAAATATATCAGCAAACTAAAATGAGCGCTAACTTTTTGAGAAGAGAGGCATTACTTGGATCAAGTCAATAAAAGTTATCATTCCAGCAACCAAGAAAATTAGAGATCAGAGACGCTTGTACTCAGTGGGAGCCTACTTATGAGAACTTTGACCAGTCTAGATTTGAGATTTAAATGTAATTTAAGTATGAGGTCATCATAGTAGCTGTGCAAATTGATAAGGAGTTTGGTGACCATAACCATGACCACAGTGACCACGTTAGGTTGTAGTGGTTCAAGTGGATCTTCATAAAAACCCCAATATGAAATATTCTTTTTACCAGCCAAAGTTGATTATTAATGCAAAGAATGC
>ARYC01004791.1:0-29933 GCA_000711775.1 Oxytricha trifallax
TGTAAGGCTCGCTAGGGGTAGGGGAGGGGTAGGAGTGTCGGGGAGAACAAATATCAAAGAAACTAACCACTGGTGTTTCATCGACACCAACGTTGATTTCTCAACTAATTATCAGATTGAACTTGTATCTCCTAATTTATCCTAATAAGTTTAGAATACCAACAAACGATATAAACTCAGCAGTAAATAATAAGGTAATCAATTTATTATCATAATCGACAACATAGATAGGACGAGTTTTATGAATTAGGCCTAAATGTAATTTTATGTCCGATTTCTCTCAACCAATAGCAGAAATAATATTAAAAAAATAAACAAAAGATGCAATTAAATTATCTAATAAATGAGCGAAAGATAGACAAAAACGATTTACTTGCCCATATCTGAGATATTAACTGAATTTCTATAAGTTTATGCATCAATTACAGATACAATTGCAAAATGTGTTCCCTATAATTGGAATGGGCATAGAGTCTCTATCATAATTTGCTATTTGAAAAAATTAAGAAGATAAATAAATTCTTATAATATTAATTTTATGTTGTTTATAATTTATTTATAAGTTAAGCTTTAGAAACTTCAATTAATTAATTCTAGCAATATTATAATTATGATTACTATCCTCCTTATTTTGATTAATTTGTAATTGATGATATTTTTTAAACAATTAAATCATTTATATTTCAATATACTGTAAATACTATCCAATTGACTGATAAATATTCTATTGAAATGCTTTTTATAATTTCTTATTTAAATATTAATCATTATTGACTCCTATTTTAAATAATCTTCATATAAAGTTATAATTTTATACTAAAATAGTGCAAATAAAGATTGCCAGAAAGATCTATTCTAGACCATTCGAGTAATGAAATTAGATTAATTATAATAATTTATAATATTAAAAGACATATAATTATACACAGTAACTAGTTACTGTAAATTAAGGATTGGTTAAATAAGATTTTATATTTATTAAAGAATTTATTTTTAAAAAAATCAATCGTTTAAGTAAAATAAATAACAGATGGTTATATAAATAAATTAAAAAGAGTTATTGATCTACTTTCAAAAAAGCTAAACTTGATATTTTATCATCGATAGGGTTTTTGATTAAATTACTAATTAAAGAGACTTTTATTTTTTTAAATAATTTATATTATAATTTCTAAAACAAGAAAGAAAAAACCTATTATATATATCAGGCTTTGATTTTCAATATGTAACTTACTCGTTATATCTAATCATAATTTCATAGATAAAAGTTAACTACCAGATTAAAGTCACATTAGTTTAAATGATAGAAGATAGCCATTAATATATCTTTTTATTATATATATAAACTGAAGGAACAGTGAGATTCTTAAATTGAATTAATGATATATGTTTGGTGGGTGGGGTAACAACTATTGTAAATATTATAAGTTTGTATAAACATACAAACAATTTTAAATTAATTAGACAATAAACTAATTAAAAATAACATATAAAATATATAAATAAATTAAGATTAATTGTTTAATCTAAAGTTGAATGAATTAAATTATTGCCAAAATTCTAATAAAAAAGTATTTTTAAAACCATATTCATATATTATTATCTTAAATTTATTTAATAATCCACAGAGACAATCGGTGAACGAGCATGGTGCGGAAGCTACAGTATATGGGTCTTTCTACTCCTGACCCTTGAATGGATTGAGTTAGATACCCAAAAATCAAAGCTTGAAAGTGTCTTGTCTATATATCTGGCTGGCTTAGGCCCCAGTATTAATTTCCATACAGCACTAAATAATAATAATAATAATCCACTGATCTCCAGACTTAATATTTATAAATAATTAAGATAAATATATATAAATTATAAAAGTTGTAAATAAATCTAATTAAAAATAAAAATGAAAATTTCATTTAATTTATAACGGATAACTTCAAAAGAAGTAATTTTAAAAAATCACATAATTACTTATAAGTAATGGGACAAAAAAAAGAAATGTATTAGTGAAAAAATGAAATCGAAATTGATATATTTTATTATGTGTGTTGGAAAATTTAATATTTAAAATGTTAAATAATTAAATAAAATATAACAAAATAATAAAAAAACAAAGATTTAATTAAATAAGAGAAAAATATAATAGATTAACAATTTTTGAAAAAAATAGATATTTATTATATATAAAATGGAACATATAATTATATTTAAAATAAAATAGGATTTTATCAAATGATTAATCTATCCTAAACAAAAAAAAAATATTTTAATATTATAATAATTTAGTAAAAAGTTAAAATTATAAATTTAATGTGAAAAGGATAAAAATAAAGAGAAAATTTATTTGAATAAAATATGAAGCAAATTATCGAATATAAAGAAAAATATAACGAACATTAGAAGAAAAAAAATATTTAATTGTAAAATTTAAGGAAACAATCATTATTGATGTGAATAAAACTGAAAATCATAGTATGGACAGAATTCATATGAGTCATTCAAATCCTATTTTTATTGAATTAGGCTGGTATCTCACAGATTTAAGTCTATAAGACTCCTATATAAAGCCTGTATTTTTGGAGTCCTTAGAAATAAGTTTGGGAGGAGTTGCAAGTCTGTCATTGGCTAGAAATCAAGTTTTTATGATAATATTTTTTTCAAAATAATGACTATTTTCATGATGATTTAAAGCAGAGAAAATAAAGATTTTTTATGGCCACTTTTTGGTTTCTTTAACCAAGCCAAGTCCTTTCAATTCACCTTATATATCCTTAAATGGTCAAATTTAACTACCAAAGTTTTTTGAATGTGGCCTAAAACCTGTTGCATCTTAATTTGACAATTTAAACTAGATTTTGATTTAATGACTAATCAAAATGATATAATTTGACATTTTGCATCTGTATAGACGGAGCATAGTCAAGGAATGATCTATTGATATAAAAAATGAGTTTGCCAATATTATTGTAAGTAAGATCTACGTAATTTAAAAAATACAATAAATATATTCAGGAAATTTTATATTTCTACAAAGTTTTAAATTTCAGGTCAAATCTTCTATAAAAAATGTTTCTAAATTATTTTTCTGAAATATAAATGATTATGATATTGAATCAGGTATTTTATTTAAAGCATATAAAAATTTATTTACTACAGTGCTTAACATTTATCTGAAATTGCAAGATGTTTATTTTTTTAATAGCTTAGTAATTAAAATCTTCTTTTAAAACGAGATTAATATTTGATTTTTGTTGAACTCACTTTATATTTCTGATAATTTCTATATCTATAATATGACATATAATCTTATTTGGGCAAGAATCATTAAATAAGTAACGCTTAGTTGCTTAAAATAACAATATATAAACAGAAGTATTATTGAATAGCAAACTTTAAACCCCAAAGTAATACATAAAGTTAAAATGAAGATAATTTAGGTGATTTTGAACAAATTAAATTTTATTAATCAATCTTAGTTCTATTTTAATTCATATTGTATGTGATAGGCATTATTCATAAAGAAATATGCTAAATGTTTAATAAAAACTATTTAATTAACATTGTAAATGTATCTTATGATTTTTGGGTATTCAATTGTTGAAAAGTAGAATTAATAATTACTCTTATTTGTGAGACCTCAAATGGCTTAAAACTAGGCATATTAATTTATAATATTGAATGCACTCTTTTCATAGCATAAAAGCATTGAAAATAATTTTATAAAAACCACAAAATTATTTATTTTATGGCTTCATTTCTCCCTTTTTCAGCAATTAAAATATGTTAAAGGTCACTAAGAAAATGTTTTGTTAAAAAAAAAATCATTAATGGATAAATTATGAATGCTAGATACGAAATGAGATTAATTAAAAATAAAAACTAGTGTATTGATATTTTCATGATAGTGAATTTTGTATTTTTTCGCTTTTAAAATTTTATGTTTAACTTGATTTTCCCTTAAAATTATGATTATATAAATTGAATCAAATGATTAATTTTATACATATATTTCACTATTCTAATACAAGTTTTACAAAAGAAATTATACAAAAATTTAATTAGATTTTTATTATAATTCAATGTTAGGTAGTTCTTAGTTTTATTAATAATTTTTTTTACTGAGAGAGAAGTATCTTTTTGTGATCGAAAATAGTTAACTGCCACTAATTAAAGTTTTTGATTGATTTTATTTTAACAATTACAAATAAAAATATTAATTAATTAAAGAAGGAATAAAAACATGAAATAATAATTCGCTAAGTCAAAATAATACGTTTTTTTAAATAAATTTTAATTTTTAATATAACCATATTTTTACTATGATTTGAACAAGTTTTTTTGGATGAATATAGCTTTAATTTATTTAAAAGGTAATTGGATAATTACTTTATGTAAATTAATTTCCCTCTAAATATTAAATTCTCTCCGATATTTTTAACTCATTGAGCTACTATTTTTATTCATTAGATCAAATAATCTTAAATAGTAAATTTAAACAATATTCAATATGATATACTTCTCCACTATTTTTTGTTCTTTATAATTAATATAAGATTTAATTTGTAATAATGATTGATAAATCTTTCAAAAATATAAATATAGGGGAATTTCACAAATAATGTTTGGATATAACTTTAACTTAGTCATTTACAATAAAAATAATATATCTATTGATTTATCATAAAGATGAAAGCTTATTAAAATTTACATTGAATTTTATAAAAGAAAGAATGTTTTACTAATATTATATTTATATAAACAAAATTTCAGCAAAAATGTAATCTTATTTGTATCTTTCTTTTATTTTATATAATTCAATAGTAAAAATTAACTAAACTTAAATGTTTTTGAATAATCCCCTTTAATAATACCTATTGCAATTAAAATATATCGCAGCTTAAATATTACTTTTCCCAAATATCTATTAGTTTTGTATTATACAATTCATACAGAAATCTACATAGATATAGATTGATTTTTATTATTAGCAAGCATAATTTAGAATTATAATTTAATTATATAGAAATAAGATAAGTATTCTCAGGTTATTTAACAAAAGAAATAGTTAAATTCAAACGATATAATAATATATTCAATTTTATAGTAAGATTAGGTATATCTGCCATACTCAAACGATATAGATTTTTCAAAATCTAAATAAGTCAATTGATAAAAAAATTTATAAATCAATAATATTTCATCAACTTCTAGTATATGAGAAATTAGAAGCAATGTAGAATATGTGACTACAGCCACAAGTAGATATTCATTGATATATTGCAGTTTAATTTAATAAAAACTAGTTGATGTCAAAAGTAAAAATATAAATGAATATTCCTTTAAAATTAGTGCTTATTCCTTAACAATTGAACTTTATTGCTAGAATGAGAAGAAAAAAAATAAAAGATATCATAAAATATTGGACCTATCAATTAATTGTAAAAGGAGTTAAATCATTAGAAGTTTCAGATTAGGAAAGTACTCATAAATTATAAGTATTAATTATTATAAATATTAGTGGATAAACGTTGAATCGTACTATTAAAATAACAACCTTTTAATTATAATAATTAGATTTTACAAGCAAAAGACAAAAAAAATGATGGATATGATTGTTAAATAAACAAATAAATTTGAGATTTAGAGTTTAATTTTGAGGAATTTTTGCTATAATAAATATTTTAACTATTTTATATAACATATATTAAGCAAAATTATTTTAAAGGTAGATATAAAGTAAATAAAATGACACTTTTTAGTATTTTTAGAATTACTGTATTAAAAAACAGTGATGAACTTAATTAATTTGACTTTAAACACTAATAAAAAAGTTTGCTTTAAATTTATAATTTATAATTTATAATATAATAAAATTTAAATTTATTTATGTCATTTTACTACTTAAATGTTTAAACAAAAATTACTAAACTTTTTTAAAATTTCCCGATTTTTGCAATCAATTAAATCTAACTTATTGCCAATATTTACAAAGCATTTTTAATAAAATGTGGGGAGCTTTTTTAAAACTTTCTTATTTTATTAGTTTTTTTTTTATGTATTCTTCATAAACAAATAATACAGTATAACACTACTACTTTAAAATTGCACATTTTCTCTGCTCCGTTTATTATTTTCTCAATATAAGCATTAATGCAATCATCGATGAAATAAAATATAATCATATACATTTCCATAAAGTTTCTCTTAAAATCTTAATAAAATAGTTAAGTTGTATTCTTGACTTGGCTGGTTATGAGGAAGTCTAGGAATTATTATATCTTTTTTTTTAATTCTAAAAAATATTCAATTCCTTCAAGATAGTATCTTTGATTATTTATTATCAAGAGGAGGTATCCTAATCTAGTTGAAACAAGAAATTATGAATTGAAAAAACTAAGTTAAAATTACTATTTGGTTAAATTTATTTTTACTACATCATTATGCCTCATTTCATAGACCTATGATAATAAATCCTCAGATGCTTACAGGATATAGTTTTTTATATAGTATTTAAGATTAATCTAGGTTTTTCCAATGAATTTAACAATCTGTTGAAATTGAAAGCTTAAATACATTAATTTAAATATGAATTTTACTTGTTGGTTCAATGATTTCATCATTTTCTTTCTATATATTTATTGTATATTACAGTTGAAACATGCAAGTAATTATTAAAATTTACTTTCATCAAATTTGATTCTTAATTCAAAACATCATATGAAATAAAGCTTTTTTGCTGGTAATCATCATCATACACGATTCGTACAAGTTCACTAGTTTAACCTTTTTACTTCATTACTTCAGCAATTTATAAAATAAAATGAAATCCCTCTATACTAAAATTAAGAACATAAATATATATATATATATATATTTAAATAATTTAAATTATATAAAGGAAACAATCAAAAATAACTAGCATATCTATAGGATTATAAAAGATTCATAAATTTCCTTTACTTAGAATAATTCTTGACAATATATCGAGATGAAAATTGATATTCATACAACAATATGTGAGGGTTCAAATAAAACAAAAATTATAACACTATATAATTTTGCAAAATTTTGCTTGCTATAAATTTAAGTAAATATCCACTCTTGACCTCACCACAAGAACTACTTAACTGCAATATAAGAATAATTTTTAAATTTATTTTCATTTATAACATCTTCATCTTTATGAAATGGGTTTTTTATTTATAATTTGAACTTTTCTTCCCTAAATTAATGTTAGTGTTGGCACTCATGGCACTGTTGAAAAAATTAATATGTTTTCTTAATAAAACAAGACTTAAAGCCCAATTTAATTTGATTTAACTATCCAGATATATAATTTGATTAATTTAACTATAAATATTTAAATGTAAATATTTAAACAATCAACTTAGCATATCTAACCAACAACAAGATCCAAAATCGATAAACAACTCAAAAAATCTGTTCCTTAATAACTATTTCTTGCTTAAATCATTTCATTTATAACCAAAAAAATAAGTTCTCAATCAAGAAAAGATCAAAAAGTACAAAAAGCGATTTGGTACTTATTCTACTAAGAACCTGAAAAGTTCTTACTCTACTTTTAAAATTTGGAAAATGAGAAAAATTATTCTCTTAAAAAGGAAACTTATAGACTTTAATGTCGTATGATACAAATAGAGGGCATAGTTAGGAGAATGGTAGGTTGACAAAAGCCTTGTAGCCAACTTGACTACTGATATGAATTACTATTAGTTAGTATTTAAGAGGGGGTTATTCCCCTTGTGACCCAGTTAGGAAAGTGCACTCAAACATCTCAGCTAGAAATTTCAATTCTAAATTTAAACGAAGTTCTATGCTCATTTTTACCATATATATAAACACTAGTGAGTAATTGAAGTCAGTTAGAGCGATTGACGTCATCGGTGAGTAATTGATGTCATCGGTGAGTAATTGACGTCAATACTAAAAAAACATATCTAAATATTTTATTATTTCAGCAATACTTGCCAGTAATTATATTTCTGTAATTTTCAATACTAATACTTATTATTTTAATTAATTTTCATCTTAAATAAAACATTTCCACTTATTTTTCATAAATGTTGGATATTGGAGTCAAATCAACCTCTAACTTCTTAACTTCGCAAAAAGGGCTAACTCAAGTGTTCGGGATTGCTACAGTAATTTAAACAGAGGATGGCAACATAACAGCGAGCATCGAGAGCACCTCCGGCTAGCAAAAGTCAGTTCTATTGAAAAAAACGCAAAACTTTTTGAAAGAATTCGTAAACCTAAATAATTGCTAACAGTTAAATGACATACAAAAAGTATCTCTACAGGAACTCGATTGATAAAGACGCACTTAACTTTATTTATCAGAGGCAATAGAATTTAGTGATGCCCATAAAGAATTGAAGCATCTCGTAGTGATTCAGAAAGTAAGAATCTTAGTAAGATGAAGTCGGAGGATTATAAAAAGGAAATCAAGTATGAATTTGCCAAATCAAAGTGCAGACAAATAAAAATTAAGAGATCTTGAATATTATTAAATAAGAAACTCACAATGGGTAAACTGAGCAAAATACAAAGGGATATAATACAAGGGGACATTGAAAACAATGAAATTCAACACCTTGCACAATACACAATAGATATCATCCAACAAAACAAAAGTTAATAGTGACTAAACATACTTGAAATTATAGCTTTCCTAGCTATGATAATCATAAGAAAAGGGTTCTTAATAGTAAACCAGTTCCAACTCTACCTGATAAAATGCAGTTCGAAGAAAGAAATAACTGTGAAGCGGTACAACTCTGGACCCAAAAACTTTTCTAGATGCTTAGACTAGCATCAATAAACAACAAATTCATAAAACCCCAACAGACTACACCAAAACCCCGATAAATCATTTTTAAAGCACTAAGCAACTCAATCTTGGAAAAACCAGCCTCACCACCAGCAGAGATTGAGATAATCTCATAGGGGGTAGTAACCATGAAAATAAAGACTACTATACAATAGATGAAATTCAACTATTCCTAAAAGGAAACGCCAACCTTATAACAAAAATAATAATTTACTCTGACAATGAGGAAGACTAAAGTTCTGTGGAAGAAAAACAGAGACACGATGGATACGATGAAGGAAGCTCATACCAAGAAAGCTGCAATGAACCCACTTACTACAAAGATAGTGACTATGAGGAGAACAAGGAATCCATTAAGCACTCCCTCATACACCCAGTCTAAAATTAAAATGAGATCAAATACATCACAGAATAAAATTAATACTAAATAGGAATTAAATAGAAAACCTCAAATTAAAACTTAGTTCTAAATATAGAACTTAATGATTAATAAATTAATTATTAATAAACAGGAATTAAATAAGATATGTGTACCATATCCAAGGCCTAATTACAAGAAAGATTCGACACAAGAGAATCTTGCATATCAATTTGGATGAACAAAATCAGCAGTAGAATGTATGAAGTCATCAAGAGATACTCAAATGCAACCACCGCCATGTTTAACAATCTCAGCTACAAGAGCTTAATCGAGAGAGTCAACATGGAAGATGGCACTCTCTAAAAATTGATCTAAGACCAAACTGGATCAGCAATTGAAACAGCAGAGGGCCTACTAGCTTTTGTAAAGCTATTTAACTTAGACATTCTAAAGAACGTCACCGACAATGAAGCCAGCTGCATATCGGTAAGCTCTTACTATCATGACCACCTCAACAAGGTAGAAATCTATGTTAAAGTCCTGTAAAAACACGCATACTTTTTAAAAAGTGACCTTGTCCAACTAATTACAACTTGATGCAAGGAAAGCATCATATCAAAGAATTTGAAACTTTCAATTTAAGTGAAAAATTTAGATAATCAATTCAAATTCAAAGACATGGGAGAGCAAGTGCAAATCCTACACAGCAAAGGAGGAAGAAGAAAAGAAAAAGAGGCAAAGGAAGAAGAAGATGAAGACTCAGTATATACAGAGAGAATCTCCAAAAATTCATAAAAGGGCTAGTCCCTTATAAGCTATCATGCTTAACTTATCAGGGGTCCCCAGAGACCTCAATGTTATAATATTATTATTATTATTATTATTATTATTATTATTATTATTATTATTATTAAGAGATCTTGAATACTACAATATATCGGTGGATCTGTATTATGTACTTCTAAAGAGAGAGGATAAAAAGATTCACTGCATCAGACTGTATGAACCAACAAGAGCATGATCTTCACAATGATAGATGACTATTTTATCAGTGAAGAATTGATCACAGGGTAAACCTATTTTCATATTGAGGGAGATTGCTTGATAAGGATCCCTAATTACTATTAATTTGATGACATGAATATTGAGAGATTTTTCAGTAACCACAACATGCCAGTAATGAAGAAAATGCTAGATGACCGTTGATATGCAGTAAATGTAAAATTCAAGGAAACATAGGTGCTCAATATAAACTGCTTTACTAAAATTACAGCAAACGAGCTCCCGTAGAAATAATAAATACCAAGAATAGGGATTGTTTAAGAAGAAAATACATCACAGTAACTCCAAATATTGAGGATAAAATCGGCAAGCTCAAATTTCTTTTCGATGCTGTTTAACCTGCAAATTATCTCGTGGACAAATCAAATGAAGAAAATCTTTAGAGGAAAAATTCAAATAACAAACTGATTCAAGACTTAAACATAAAAAGAATAAGCACAATTGACACGATAAATTATTTCTTTTAGCAATACAGCTAAAAAATTGTTGAATTATAATATTGATATTCTTTTGCTAAAATATAATTATCAATGAAGTCTTTGTAAATATATATAATTCATTCTAATATTTAATATTACGAACAATAAATATTAAATAAATTACATAATTCTACAAAGATTAATTCATATTTAATAGCATTTTATATTATAATGATCCTAATCATTAAATTTTAAACTTTTAAAAAATGCTATTAACTTATTATGACTGCAAAGTTTTATTCAATGAAATCATTCACACTCTCGTTTCTAATAAAGAAACATAAATATTATATATATTTCAAAATAATAATATTATACTTTATTTCTTTAAGTATTATATTTACATATTGTAATAATATATAAATAGTAATGTAAATAGAGAAATAAAAAATATGAAGAATGATCTTTAGACTTAATAAAATATATCTTATACATTAGTTTTAACTCTAGCACTATAAATATAAATTTTTATGAATGAGGGTTGCGTAAAACTTTATAATCAAAATAGATTTTAAAACAAAGAGAACAAATTGAATTTTTAGTACTTTTTTGGCTTTTGTAACAGATTAATAATTGATTATCGAGAGAAACTTTTCCATCGCCTACAACTATTATTGAGGATGCTTGTCTATTATTTGGCGCAGTATTTGTGAGAATTTCACCAATGTTGTTGTTCTGCTCACCAGTACTTATTAATGAACAATTGAGGACCATAACTATCTTAGTTACATTTCCCATGTTTCTAATTGCTTTCGTTAGGGATCTACTATCCAGAAGGTTGGTCGACTGACCAAATCTTTGAGGGTGGGGAGTTCGAACCTATAAACTATTTTAAATAATTATTAATGTATATATATATATTACTCTCTATATGCTCTAAGCATCAAGAAATGCTAAAAACATGCATTAGAATAAATATTTGGAGACTAGTTTGGCGCTTTATTCGTATTGTAAAGCTAATTATGCTTCATTATTGTCGCTAAGAATTGTGAGTTTTCCTCAATTTTTAACACTTTCATTGATTTCATCTTCACCACCTTCTTCTTATACGCAATTAAGATTAAATTATTTTATTAAATGTTATTGATAAATAATTAAAGTTTGAAATAGTAAGCAACTTTTATTAAATAAGTATTTGTAGTAATTTCAATAAAATTGTGTTTTAAGCTTAAATCATACCAATGAGAATCGAAATATATCTCAAGCAGATCAATAATTAATAAAATAAACAAAAGCCTTAATCGTTAGAAAATTTCACCTCTTAATGATAACAATGTTACTTAAGTTAAATAAATGCGAAATTATAATAAATCTGAGACTAATTGATAAAATTATTTTTAGATAATGTTGGTCATTTGAGCTTATTTATATAGAATATCTAATTAAAAATATATTCATAATGGAAGTAAAGAATTAAATTGAACTTTTGCATATAAAATATTTTCAAGAAAAGTAAAGTCTTTCTTTAATTCTTAATTCTATTTGCAACAAGATTATTAAAATTTGCTTAATTGTCAGAGAATTACATATATTTAAAAATAAAGCTAATTGTTAGTAGGTTTACTTAAACTATGTGAGACTTTTCAACAAAACTAAATACTAATGGGAATGGAAAAGAAAGTGTCAATTTACAATTAAAATATTAATTTTTTTAGACTATTCTCAAAATGTCAAGAATAGGGGGGGTTCAAAAGCTCTTTTCAATAATTTATAATAGTTTTATTTATTTTTATTGGATTTCAGTCTGCTACAGCTCTAGAAATTGTAATAAAATTATATTAAAACACTAGGAAACAAGAAATCACACTAGAGGTCAGGATCTTTCTGATATTTGAAGCTTTTTCGAGCCTTCAAAGCCATATAATTTCTTTTCAGAAGGTCTTTTTCAGAAGGATTTCCAAAGTCATCAGTAGACAAGCTTGGCTTCTATTTTTTCGATTTTAATTGTTTTCTTCAATTAAGGGCTAAGTGAGTTTCATTTTGAGAAGTTTTTTTGGGTCATTATAATTATCATTTGTAGTTTTGATACTTTCTTTTACTCTTATTTTTAATATAAAATGTACACAGTTCCCATATTTATTGTTAAATTCGATAGAAACTATAGCAGTCTATCTTCTTTTCCAATCTTTATGATTTACGTAATTTAAGAGGATTTTTTTCATATAATATTGATAAAGGATAAAAAAAATGGTAAAAATGAGATACATTAAAAAAATTAAAAATTTCTTTGTTATTTTAACTGTATTTTTTAATTATTTACTAATTAAAATCATTAATCATAAATTTAATAAATGGAATGGAACAAAGTCAAGGCAAAGCTCAATAGCAGAAAAAGCCAAAGCTTGATAGCGACGGCATTTTATAATGTGGTGCTTTAGGAAATCACTTGAGAGCTTGTCCAGTCAAGCAGACAGGTGCTGTCCACTTTAGTAACTCTCTTAATAAGCAAGGTATTATATCGCTGATTTTGATTTTGAGAGACGATGACAGAGTAGAAATAAAGAACGAGAAGATCTCTCTAGATTGCGCTAATTAGTTAAAAAGGCAAGATTAGAGGAGGAGTTAGCTCAAGCTCCATTTGCTAAGGTCGTCGATGAGAAGACTAGAACAATCGTTGATATTGAATCAGGTGAAGCAGTATACAATCCAAATGTCATCAGCAGGAAAGTGAAAGCTCTCTGAGTTAAGATCCCATGAAGCTAAGGTGTCCAATAGAAGAAGAGACCAAATGAATTATGAACTGTCAATAAAGCAAGAAACAAATTTAAGCCTTACTGATGTTGCTTATAATTGATTACAGTATTTTTCTTCTTTAAGTAATTTTAACCAATAAATAATTAAAATTATACAGTTAAAATAACTAAAAATATTTCTGATATGTAAATTTGTCTAATTTTACATTTTTGTTTGATACTGTATCAATAATGATTAAAATCTAAGCATTTCTCTCTTAAAATTGCCTCTTTTAGTTTTATTTAATTACCTACTTTGATTGAATTATATTAATCTTGATAATTCTATTTTAATTTTAATTAATAATCTTAATCAAAATATTATGATTATTTTTAATAATTTCTTCAATGGAACCAAGAGAAGGTACTCTTTGTTTCCACATTTGTTGTTCTCTATATAATCATAAAATTAAATGCTGTTGTAAACATCTATATTTACATATTGACATCTTGAATGTTAGACTCTTGA
This sequence comes from Oxytricha trifallax, assembly GCA_000711775.1. Lineage (NCBI taxonomy): Eukaryota > Ciliophora > Spirotrichea > Sporadotrichida > Oxytrichidae > Oxytricha > Oxytricha trifallax. Next base: position 13,952 of record ARYC01004791.1, read on the forward strand.
CATTAATACTTGTAATTGTGTTTATTAAAAATTCAATCCTTTTCTTTATTTGTTTTTTAAATATAATTTAAAAAACATATTTTTTTTAGATTTTCATAGAGGAAGTATTATAGCATATATTTATATCGATTATGGTTTTTCTAATTATAAATATTTAACTTTCTTATCGTAATTACCATTTATTTTACTTTTTATATATATTTGATCGTGCAAGATATTGAGTATAGAAGAGGTTATGAACTCTCATTATACTGACTCTACTTCATACTAAGTGATTTTCATAGAAAAGATATTATCTATAAAAAATAATTTATAATATGATTATTTGATTTTTAATTAAATATTAAATTAGGAAAAAACGAGTATTTTAGTTTCTAATTAGTGCAACTTGTATTTAATTTTGAATAAATACGAGAATTTCTTAAAAGCCAATAATATGATAATTTTAAGAAAATTCCAAATGAAAAATTACAAATGAATAAAGCTGAAAATCACATAAATGATTATATTTAACCTAGTTTAAATCATAATTTAAACAATAAATTAAAATGTCTACTTATTTATATTTATTTATTCATAATAGTTAATTTATTTTCATAATTTACAAGGTTAACATTTCGTATTATAAAAAGTATTTTAAAAAGGAAAATAAAAATAAAATTGAGAAAGACAGATTGGAGCTAATACTTAGTAGAAATCATAAAGTGTTTATTTTATTTTCAAAATCGTGATTTAAATAATATTAAAACAAAAGTTTTCATGCTCCAAAAAGAGATTAAACCATGACCCCAAATTAATTTAATAAAGCGTATGACACTTTCAAGATAAATTATTTATATACATTATAAATATTACATTCGCTTGCAAACATCATTAATTGATGACTCTCTCAGTGCCAAAACCTTTATGAAGCCAATCCTTAATAACAAGTTAAAAATGTTTTTCCTTTGCTCTGTAATTTAATTATATAATTATACAGGGTTGTTTTATCTTGGAAGAGGTAGGACCATGTTACAATAATTATTCATTAAATACCATGACAAAGTCTAAAGTAATTTATTTAAGTCTACAATAATCTTTCAATGTAGAAACTTGGTTGAGTCATTGCTAAACGCCTTTGATATGTATGCATGTATACAGCTAAGTAAGCCAAGAATCCATTATTCATTAAGTGCCTTATTTACGTATTCACCAAAACCTTTTTCGTGCTCTACAATCGATTTCATCTACTTATCGATTGAATATTTTATGGGAGTATCTATCTTGTTCTTATCAATAGTATTTGTCTTTTGATCATTTTGTACTACAACATAGTGTTCTTAAATTATGCCTTTGACGCTTTTCATTTGCCTGATTATCTTGTCCTTAGTAAAATAGCTGCTGCCATCTTTTTTACTATTTCTCATCTCTCTTTGGTAGCTATCAGTATCAAGAAAGTACAGATTTGTAAAATGAGTTTCGCATAATTTTTACTATTTATTCTATCACCTCGTTGTTGCGTTGCCTCATTGTCGCGATTAATTCGTCATTTCTTACGAGAATTTATAGCTAAAAATTGTATTATCTAGAAGATATCTCAACCTAGCCTCAAAGATATCGCCATCAAGAATTTTTGAGTGTGCTAAATGAGCCAGTATGTTTGGTTGAAGTAGCACCTGTTGCTCTATCTCATCTAATGGCTTCAAGAGGAAGTTAATGATGCCTGCTGATTGACTATAATGGATCAGTAAAGTTAGGTGCATGATGAGGAGAAAATGTTGTAATAATTAGAAATGGATATTAGCATTTAAATTTTTAAGGATTATGGCTTCAGATTGGCTAGCTTTCTATTTTTTGATCACTATAAAAAAGCAACCAAACAATCTATAATAATGTATTTATTTATATGATTGATTCATAATAAGCTCAAAATTAAATAATTGGATTTCATTTCTTTTTTACTGAAGAATTTAATATATAATATTTTTTTTTAAAAAAATATTATCTTAGTATGTTGCTCTATCGACTATAAAAAGCAAAGATGTAAAAACTTAAAATTTTCAAGAAAAAGTATAAATAAAACATGTAAATTATAATAAAACAATAGCTGTTATTCTATTTAATTCTTAAAAATGTTTTTATTTACATTTAAAAAATCATAAAATAAATTATTTTTTAATTTATTTTTAATAAATTTATTAATTACCTATACAATGGAGGATGGCTTATTATAAACTTTTCCTGTGTTTTTTTTCTATTTGTAAAAAACTAGACTCAGAAAGAAACTCATAAAGCATAAACTTAAGAAAGTATTTAACAGTGTAAATTGAGGATATATAGTTGTCCAACAAAGACATAAAGATTCATTCTTTAGATGTATTTATATAATCATTTTACTAGAATAACTATAAAATGTACTCGCAAATTAGCTGACATTAAATTGTCAAAATTATCATTTCATTTCATTTCTTTTATTTAATTCTATTATATACTTGTGCTGTAGTCTAATTAACTCCAAACTATAAATAAAATACATTAAAATCGGATAGATTTTTGTGATTTTTTTTAGAATATAGTTTTAGGATTGATAAAATATTACATATCCATTTCTATATGATTACAATTTTAAGAAACTAGTAATAAATACTTTAAATATAAAAATTATGCGATTTATGAGGTCCACAACAACGAATCTGAACTATAGCAATAATTTACAGACTATTTTGATCACTCATTAAGTTTTTACAAGAACATTGAAAGTTCAAAGCCAAAAGGTCTGCAATCTTTAACATGTGGCTTTCTTAAAATTGCTTTGCAAATATGGGATTATATTTTTGCTTTGTAACATTTTTATTATTTTCTTTATTTTTTGAAACAATATCTGCATACTTTGAAATTGTACTTTTTTTATTATTAGAAGGGAATATGTTGTTTCAGATATAAGAACAATTATGTAAGTCCAAAAATTAGAACAAACTTATAAATTTAATATGGATTATGATCCATTGACTATATATACATCTTAATCTCATTATGACATTAGCCTAATTTTGTAGTATACGTTTCAAGGATCCTAAAAATAACAATACCATAATGTTTTTAGATTTAAAATAATTAGGATAATTGAAAAAAAAATATCAGAAAGTTCATAAAATGCATAATCTCCTATTTTAAGGTAGTAGTAAGAATGGATAATATGATGATGTAGATGTTGAATTACAAATTGATTGCTATTAATATTTTTAGTAATTCACTAAACCAGTATCTACTTGTATTCAATTTATGATTATTATATAGTTCCTATTTCCAAATTTACTTTTGCTTGTTTAATTCTCTTAATATTATTTTTAAATTACTTTTGAGTAGTAATCTTAAAGTAAAGCGGTAACTTCCGACACATAAAAAAAGGCACTTTCCATTTTTCCAATATTCCAATTCATTAGAATTTATTCAAAAATAAATTAATAATTCAAGCATTTTACAACTTTTTATTAGTAATTTAAAATTAAAATATTATCTTTACAATTTATACATCCAATTAAATTAAGATAAGATGTTTGTTTAATAATTTAATTCCTAAATATCCATTTTTTCATTTTTATCAATTATGTGAAACAGGAAATCCTCTTTAGTATCGTATATTTACATCATAAAAATCATTCAATGTTTTAATTTTTCTAACTATTCAAAGTTATTGATTTGTTCAGATTTAATTGTTTAAGCTTGAAATCCTCTATATTCTCATTTTCTAAATAAAAGCAATATTATTTTAGTATTTTTTTCACAATATCTTTTATATTATTTAATCTAGTTTCATTTCGTAATTCAATACTGTAATCCTATTATAGGAATGCATTTGAATTTGGGAAATTAATTATAATTAAATTAAATGTAAATCAAATTATTGGCAGTTGAAGTTGGCCAATTTAAACGATCTTGGGCTCATTCGATAGAGAATTCAAAACTAGCTGGACTTATTATTGACTGTACAATTTTATTGCATCCCTGGAGCGAGATAACTTGAGTTTAATGTGAAGGTATAATTGAATGAATTTAAAGGCATTGAATTAAACTCAAGTTATCTCGCTCCCTCGATGCGATAAAATAGTACCGCCAATAATAAGTACAGCTTATTTAAATTCTATATCGAATGAGCCCAAGATCGTTTAAATTGGCCAACTTTAACTGCCAAGATTTTGATTTATAATTAATTTAATAAAATTAATTTTCCAAATTCAAATGTATTCCTACAATATTACATTTCATCAATGTTTTTCAGTTATATTTGTGAGGCTATATCAGCCACTTAATACTTTAAATTTCAATCCTTTTCCTACGTTATGATTATTTGTCGAATATATTCTTAGGCTTTTCTTCGTGATTTCTAAAAATCTAATTATTTCTTATTTCTAATATGACATCCACATTTATTTATCTAGTATCTACAATTATAATTAAAAATAATAATAATAATGTATTAATCTATTATGAATTTGTTTGATATTTGACGTTGGCAAGTTTTATGATGTTTCTATTTAGTATGTTCAAATTTTTAATATATATATTGTGAATTTTTTTATACTGTTAAATATCAGTTTTCAATATCTCTTTACTTCCAGATATGTTTTCCACTTTTTATTATATTTGTTTTTTTATCAATTGATGTTTACATTATATTATAAAGACTATCTTATTTTTACATTTTAATTTGTAATGTAATTTATTTTTTTGGCAAAGTATTATTTATCTTAATATTTTAAAAATTAAAACTTTAGTTTATGAGTTTACTAGAAACTTAGAGTTATTGAGTATAATTTTTATCTCCTAGATTAAATTTAAAAGCTAATGTTTATAGAACAAAAGCAAAAAATAATTGTTGAAAATAATGATATTTTATTCTAATATCACAAACAAATTTAATCCAGGCCATTAAAAATGATAGTACATGTCTATGATAAAATCTTGGCTGTAGATATTATATATACTCCGCCAGATACACCAGATAATTCCTTTGTTTATTGTGGAAGATCACACATTCTGCAGTACTTATAGAATTTTTTAAACAGTAAGTTAAATTTATTAAAGGTAAATGTGTATAAATAATAATCAATGTTTTCATATTACCTAATAAATATAATATAATAGATAATTAGATTTTAAATTAAGAAATAATACAGTTTCTAATCAAAATGCGGAGATGTCAGTTGAAGCTAAAGTGTTGAGAGTTTTAGGTTAATATCTGTTTTCAAAGTTTTTACTATTCTATTTTCGGAGAGAAATCAGCTTGTGAATATTGTAACTTTAGTAAAAAATTAAAAAATTAAAATGCATGCTTAATTTATTTACAAAAAATGGTTGACGTTAGGGAAATAAATTTTAATTGAAGTTTGTTCTATTTTTCTGTAGGTAAAAACAATATAAAAATTAAATATTAGAAGGAAAGAGAGTAGTTTTTAATATTAAAATAATATATTTAAAATGGGGAAATTGTAAGAATATAATTCAAATTTAAATATAAATAATTAAAACTGCCACTATTTTGCTTGGGGTTTAAATATAATTTGATATAGCAAGTATCCAAAAATGACTGTATAAAATGGCCGTTACTATGCACCAACTTCAACAAAAGTTGGAATATTCGAATCCTGCTTTGGGATTTTTTTTATTTTTTGTTTAAGAATTATTTTGAATTTATTTTAAACAAAAAATAAAAGAAATCACTAAACAGGATTCGAACATTCCAACTTTCATCGAAGTTGGTGCATAGCAACGGCCATTTTATACAGTCATTTTTGGATACTTGCTATATCAAATTATATTCAACCCCAAGCAAAATAGTTGCAGTTTTAATTATTTAAATTTAAATTATAATTATATTCTTAAAATTTCCCCATTTTAAATATACTATATTATTATTGAGTTAAAAAGTCGTAACGAAATGTAAGATGGATTATACTTTATCAAAATTAACAAACCAGAAAAGTTCAATAAATTATGCAATAATTAGCTTAAAAACTCTATTATAAATTTGCAACATAGCATAAATTATTGGAAAGTAAGTTTGAATTCTATTTTCTTGGTTCAGTTAAAAGGCTAGTCTTTTGAATTAAGTTATCCATTAATAAATTTTGCTTGGTATGTCTGTAGGGTTCCCAACTAAGGACATTGTAAATTCAAACTATGCATGTGATCAGTTTTATAAAAATATTATTCAATCAATTATATCAAACTAAGTAAAGGCTTGTTTTACAAATATATATATATATATATATATATATATATATATATATAAAGAATCATTAATGGAAGTAATCATTGACAAACAGAAGAAATCAAATTGGTGTTAAATTTTATGAATATTGAATAATTGTAAAAGTAAAATATATATAAATCTGAAGCTATTCTTTTTTTAAATCAATTAAAAAACTATATGGTAAGTGGTTGTTCCAATATATGTCCTAATGAGCAAATAAAAGTGCTTGAAGTGGACTTTGTTAAATCAATATATTTTAGAAATTTCTAAAATTAATATTTCTGAATGATCTTTAATATAAATAAATAGTAAGGTTTCAATACTTATTTTAAATATAGAATTAAAACTATCGCTATAATTAATTGAAATTTGAAACAAATTATTGATAAACGTGAAATAAGAAAGAGTTTTGAAGTAAGGTGGGACACATGACACATTTTATAAAGGTGAATGCTTCGAACAATTGAGTAGCATAGGTACCTCATTAGACAATTAAATAACTTAATTTTAAATTAAATTGAAAATTACACTACGCATTTATTAACTCTTCAATTTCGTAAGGATGGAAAGAATATATTTTTTATTTTTAAATGATGCTAAAATCTGCTCTTATTGTTTGTATAATGATAATTTTTATATAAACATAATTATAGCTACCCACGAAATTAAAATTCATTGGTCTATCATAATTATCCACAAAATATTAAATCAATAATTAACAAGTAGATTTAATTAATTATTAAACCATGCTTTAAATATGAATAGTAATTACCTATAAGAAATTCAATTTTCAAAATCTAGATAAATAGATATTAAAACCAATTAAGCATAAATCACTAATTAACTAATTAAAATACTAGTTAATTTTATTAGAAAGAACTCCCTGGATTTATGGATTTGACACTTTTTAATATCCAAGTACAAGTAGAATCCTTTTTGAAATTATTATAAATTTAGAAGGGATCAAAATGATGTTCTAAATATCTTTTAAGGTCAGCTAATTAACAAATTTTAACTCATGCATCACTTTATGAAACCATAAATATTTTTGAAAGATTTACCTGTAATTCTTTTTAGATATAATGCTTTCCTAATTTTTTGTAATGATTAAATACGAATAGGCAGCATTCTACAGTAGTAAGGTAAATTTTAACATGCATTCTTTTTCTATTAATATATAACTTCTATTATTAAATTTAAAATAGTAAGAATCATTTTAAAAATTTGAGTAAAATAAGTTAGCGTTCATCAAAATTAAGCAAATTTATTTTTACAAAACTTGTAAACTTTTAATGAGAATAACTTTAATAATAAACATTTAATTTTTAGACTGTAAAATTATTTAGAATCAATATACGAATTAAAGTCAAAAGAAATGAAATTTATTATAAAAATATAATTTTTCTTCAAAATGTACATGGAAATAATTTATTGATAAGTTAAGAATGTGTAAAATATTTAAAAACTATTGTATTAAGCTTAACAAGAGCACAATCATATAAAATTTAAATATTCCTTTAATTTTCTGATAAGAAATTTAAGTCATTAATTGATACAATATCACAGCATTTAACAATAAATACATTCTAAATAATCATAATATAATTATTGTTTAATTTTTGATAATAAAAAACAAATCAATCTTCATCTATATATTGTTGTACTTTTTAATTCTAAAATAATAGTTTATTATTAAAGTATAAATAAAGCAATCAATTAATGTAAATAACAATATTTTTTTATTTTAAATACATTATTAACAGTCAAGGTTCTTATAAAAATGAGTAATTTAATCGGTTCAAAAGTTAATAATATTGTTAAACATTGTCGAATTTGCCTTAAAATACCATTTTAATTTTACATTAAAAAAATTCCCAGAGTAAATTAGAAAGTGTCTAAATATAAAATTATAATTATAATTTGTACTAATTGGATATTTAATTTATAATAAATTGTAAGAATATTATTAAATAAATAATTTATTTTATGCTTTCAAACTTCTATTCCTTAACTGAGTCGTTTATTAAGGTATAATATATTAGTTTGTTGAAAATATGAAGAATTAATTAGTTAAATGATTTAAAAACATATTATTTAAGTAGATAATATTTAAATTAGCAAAAATAATAATAGTACATTAAATGGAAAAGTATTATAATGATTTAGTAAAATACAGGAAGAGTTAGGGTTAACTATCATTATTTATATAATACAATCAAAATGGGGAAAATGTAATATAAAAATACCAAAACTAATTAGAGATATATACAACTGTCACTAATTGGAAAAACTTTAAGATCAATATACATTAAACTTAATCTAACTGCCTTATTTCTAAAGTATCCTTTTGAATATTTATTAACTCCAACTGTAATTAATTAAATAGAATTAGTTAACAACTTTATTTTTAATCTTTTCTCCAATTCCATTTTCGTTTAGCACAGTGTCCTTAGTTGTTGCAGTTGCTTCTATTATAATGTTATCTTCACTGTATCTTCAGGATATCTTCCCGAATTTTAATGCAGTTTTGCTAAAGTTATTAATGGTCTAATTACTTTAAAGAATCTTATTCAACCATTAAGCATGTGCTTTCACTAATGTGATAACTCGCTTTCTCCCAATGTCCTATACTTTAAGTAGATGTTAATTTCACTACAATCAAAATGAGCTATGTTAAAAATTCTCGGGTTAGATAAAAAACACAAACCAACTCAAGTTAGACTATTATCACTATTAATAAAAGTATTAAATTTATCTATATTGAAAGATTTGGAGAAAGGCAATGAAAATCTTAAGTTTTTCTAAAATCTAGAAGATATTATCAAGAATGATCAACAACCAAATGTTACTAAATCAAAAGCATTGCTTGCTATTTCGAACATCTACAAAACTTTCTAAATCAGTGTCAATTTCCCACGAAACTCGTGACTTTGCCTTCCATGTTCTACAAAATTGGAAATAAATTGCAGACGAGCACCAATAAATGCAACCACAACTCTTGATAGACCCTTCAATCCAGCAACAGACTCTTATTTAATTTAACAATCAGGTGTAAAATAATCTTCTTCAGTAAAACACAGTGCAGTACTCACAATATCTAGCAGTTCAAACATATCAATATAATCTAGAAATAGTTAAAAATCTTATCTATTCTTCACTAATACTATTCTACAATATAATCTTAAAGAAGCCAAGCAAGAATATAATAAAGAAGTTAATTAAAATTATCACAGATAACATTATCACTTTTGAAGTCAGCTAAATCATAAATATTCTGTTGGAGTTTAATCACATTTTTTACCAAAGAGAATGAGATAGCTTTACTTGTATTTAAAAACATGAATTTAATTGAATACATCATTGAAAAACTTAAAAGTTGAAATAAAGAGATTTAAAATGAGTGCATTAGCTTTGAGTTGACTGGCTGCTAGACTTGATGAGTACAACAGTGAGTACTTTATCTTAAATCTCAAGAATTTTAAGAATTTATATGTAGTAGTTGATGACATCAATAAAATGGTGAGTAACGATTAGATGGATACCTTTAAGAAATATTTCTTGAATTTCTTGGAAAATGTAAGTATCTTCAAAAAGACAAGGGATGAACTCAACTGTTCTAAGTTTAAGAATAAATAAGATTTTAATAACTATTTTAGTGTATGAACCAACTATATTGCTGTATTCAGATAAGCTCTTACTAAAGAATAAAGTGTCGTTAATAAACATAATTTTTAACTTGAATTTTTTTTTATATGAACCTAGACTATTACCAAAGGAAATACTTAAGACTCTTTTATAAAACTTATAAAGATGAATCTATGAAAGATGACTAGAAAATTCTAAGATAAATATTTGTTCTAATAGTATCTGCTTCTGCTCTGGAAGATAATCATAAGAATTTAAATTAAGAGCAGATTCTATACTTAATTTAAGAAAAACATCAATTACTCTATGAAAAGCTAATTGAAGCAAATGAAGAAGTTCAATTATTTGGATTGGTAAATATAGCCTCAATAAGAAATACATGCACTTAATATACTAAGATTTGAAGAATATTTATAAGATAGCTTTGAATAATCAGAAAAAATGCTTTAAAACTAAAGTAGATTTGCTGTCTAAATATTCTAAGTTTTTTTTATAAAAAATATCTTAACAGTCTCCTGAGAAAAATGGCGTTATTGTAGGAGGAAGTGCAAATGAAAAATATAGATTTGAGATGATTGATCATTGTTTAAATGCACTATTGTTCTGTTTAATTTAATCAATTCAAACTATGGATGATACATAAAATCCTATGTTTAAATTATTCTTAAGCGCTATTTTGGAAACAACGAAAAATCTTAGAATTTTATTGATTAAGATATATTACTTACTAGATTTCTTGTCTTTAGTACTTGTTAAAGATTTTGAATTTAATATGAAAGATTTTGATGATTAAGTTCTTAATTTCTCACTCAAAATAATTGTTGTTAGATATTCTTTTTAACCTCAAATATGAGAGGAACCTCTTAAAAAGAAAACATTAGTGTAATAATTCATACTGTCTTTTAATTATACTAAAAGGATTAAATAAAATTTGTAGTTCATTTTTCACAGAAAATGATAAAAATTAATATTGATAAGAAAATAATTGTTTTTTTTCGAATAGACTAAGATTACTTTCTTAAATGATAGCTTAAATTTACGCCTAACCATAAGTTCATGAAAAAGTGCTGAAAATTAATGCAATTGAGTTTATTAAAGAAGCAATGACCCTATCTGGAGACCTTTAATCTTGTGTAATTACAATTTATAAATTAAAATCTTTATATTTAGATAAATATTGATTCTTTATTTTGCTTAATAACATGATGAACATCAAAGAACTAGCTCTGTATCCATAAATATTAAATCAAAAGACTGTGAATAACGCTTTGATAATATACTTTGCCTATAATGATTAGTAGAGCTAGATGAATGCATTATTGATAAAATACAATTGAATCGGGGAAATGCAAAAATAAAAATACAAAATTTAATAAATATATAATTACTGCTAATTTACTATTCGTTTTTCTTGTATGCGAAAAGTGGCCAAACCCCTACTTAATTTTACAAAATGCTCACTTTTATTTTCATTTGTGGTCAAAGTCTTTATGCATCATTAGGAACATATATAAAGTGACAAAATTTTATATTATCTGTAAAAATGACCAACTTTACTATTCGTGGTCAAAATATCTGTCTTTTTATACATGTCTCTTACATTTGAGCAGAGTGGTCAAAAAAGTGGCCAAAGTGCATGATTTTAACCCAAGTGACCAGAGTAGTGGTCAAAATTGAGATTCTCTATAAAAGTGACCAGAGTGCTTGTTTTGAACCAATATGACCAGAGTAGTAGTCAAAATCTCAAAAAATCGCAGTTTTTACTCTGAATTTAGTGTTATGTGTCACTTTTCACAAATATACGGTGACCAGGCCAAATTTGGAGCATGGTGGTCAAAAATCTTGAAAATCGTTGTTGCTGGTCAATTTTGTGAAAAATTTGGTGGTCATAAAGTTCAATGCTCCAGCAGTACCTGCTAATCTCAGCTGGTCAAAAAAATCGAGCGGAAGTTGCGAATTCGCTAGTTTTTTGCTATATTCCTATCAAACTGGATAGCATGATGCTCAGAGCATCTCCTCTCTCACCAACCCATTCAATTCTTGAAATATTTGATTTTGAACCAATTTTTGTCCAATTTCAGCCTAAATTGCTCAACTCCTCTGGTGTATACCTTGAGTGCATAGAAATTTGCTATATAGAGTGGAGTAGAGCAGAATTTGATGCCACTCGTCAAAACTTCATAATAGTTTGAGCAGACTTATGAAACTGCGATTTTCAGGGATCCTCGTGCATTTATGTATTAATTTTAAGTACAGTATTAATAACAGGAGTAATAGCAGCAGTAATAGTATAGGCAGTAAAAATGACAATGCATTAGGTATAAGCGCTTATAGAAATTTCAATGTATGATGCAATTCTTGTTTTTTGAGTAGAATCTCATACAAAGCCATACCTCAGAGTATGTATCCATTTCTTGATACTGAATGCCCATAGTCCTCGAACATCATCCTCGCTCATTTTTTGATTACTTCTTGGATGCGCTTGACCAGCTGCACTCTATAAGTTTGTTATGAGAGTATGCTTACTTGCTGTTGATGTTCTGCTGCTTGAGGTTCTTCTTGATGTCAGCAAACAACTGTTCGATTGGGTTGAGCCAGGGCGAGTATTCTGCGTTGAAGAGTAAGTTGACTTTGAAGCGACGAGCAGTCGCAAGCATCTCAGAATACTTGTGAATTATGGCATTATCCATTAAAAGCACCACCTTCTTATTGCATAGATCTTTGTAAGTTCTTATACTTCTCAGCGTCTGACATATAAAGTTCTCAAACAGCACTGAATCAAAAGCTCCCTCAATTATTTGAGTGGAGACCACTCTGTCAACTGCGATTGCAGATATCAAACCCATAGAATATTATTGTCTCTTCACTTATTGCTTTGCAATTGACAACTGCCTGGCTTTCTAACCATAATTACCTAAAATGGAAAGCATCTCCTGTCGATATTGAAAGATTGGTTTGTAAGGTTAGTCAAGCTGCCTTTCATTTATCATCAATGAATGGGGTTTGTTATACTCCTTGGACTCCTCAAATTGGTTCTGATTATGAGATAAGTCATCTATAAGAAAAGTTGATTAGCTTAAATAACGAGAGTTGGACTGTCAATTATGTTGTTAGATGGAAGTCTACTTATTACAGGATTGATCAAGTAGAGTAACACTCAATTTGCAGTAAATGGATTCATACAACCTATAGGTGGAACCATGCAACCTGGAGTCATACAACCCGGATCCATACAACCGGGATCCGTACAACCTGGAGTCGTACAACTTTAGGGTGGAGCCATACAACCTTTGAGTGGAACCATGCAATCTGAAGGGTGGAACCATACAACCTTGAGGTATCTTCAGGGTATCTTCTTTAAGAATGGTTGTTGAAATTATTGCATGATTACAGGTGTTAAGGAGACGACTTGCATCTCTCTCACTTTTATGTGTTACCATAATCAAGAGTATTTCATACTGATACTGAAAGTATAATTTCACTTAAACAGCGATTCATTCATTTGACAATAAACTATCCTAAGCTAACTTCCATCAACAACCACTTTCAATCTTTTGTACTTACTTTCATCAACATTAGAACTGCTTAAAACTGACAGCGACAACTTCCTTGGAGTTAGTTAGATCACCTCTCTTTACCTCTAACCCATCATTGAACTGCTCGATTTCAGGTCGATTACAACTTTAGTTTTGACACTCTATCAATCAAAGGCGTGAGGCCTGAGTGAATCCTTTTTATCTGCTCATAATCAGAAGTGATTTTCTTGGTACTGCTCTACAGCTTCAAATTCCTGAATTTTTTCAAAGTGCTTGATTGATTTCAAGGAGTATCTTCAACTTCTGGTATAGGAGACAAGTCTTTAGGCTATTGATGACTGATTTCATTGTATAGCGAGGTGGAGTTTAAAGATTGACTGATTTCCTTGAGTTGTTCTATACCAATTAATCATGAGTAGCTTACTTTGGAACTGCTTGATGATATGCTCGATTTCTGCAAAATTGATTGGTTTCACTATTGGTTCATAATACTTGCACCTGAATGGGGCTTCGAAATCGACTCTGCCTTTAATTTACTTGTTGAAGGCTGGATGCTTGCTTATGTAAGCTTTTAGCATCTTGTAGTCCAATATTTTATGAACTAATTTAAGCTGGTTGAAGAGTGGATTTTATAAATGAGATTGCATACAACTCTTTCGATGATTCTGAAAAGTATAAATGATCCTACTGCTTTCCAAGTAGCATCCCTCCATACTGCAACTCTTTATCACCAGCTATGATTCTACTGTGCTTCTTGGCTGCAATCACTCTGGATTTTTTATTCTTCCTCTTACCCAGTATACTATTCTAATTTAGTGCCCACTGCTTAGGAGGCAAGTAGTCAGACCTGAAGTTGCTTTTCATCCACTGATATAATTACTGCATCCTCTCTTAGAAACTATGATAGCAGTCGACTCACCCATAAGCGCTTGCTGTTATAAGCAGGATCTCTATATTTGACATTCACTGCCTCTGTCTTGCCAAACTTCAGATGAAACTGCTCCTTGAGAATTTTGTGAATCGTTGAGATGCAAGGCACTTTGAATGGATACTTTGATGCCGAGCTTGTCTTCATTTATTGCAATCGATTATGAATATTTCTTCCAGTGCACTGATAAATCCGAACCTCTTCAATGCATTCACCAACAGCAGCAACCAGCTGCTCATTATCTCTCTCCCTCCTCTTGCCAGATTTTTTTGGTTCTTAAGGATGCAATATTTTGGTTTTCAACTCATGCTTAAACTTCTCAACAGTTCTTGATACAAACTCTGCTGTCACTCGCAACTTCTTAGAAATTTACTTTGGCTTCAACTCATCTTCCATATACATTCTTACTATCTATAATCGTTTATGGGCAAGCTTTGCATCTCAAGGTTTTAGGTATGGATTACAATCCTTCGGTAATCCATGGTTTAGCTACATTCTATTCTATAAAAGAGAGAGTAAACCTGTTTATATCAACTGCACTGACTATCCTTCTTAAATCGACTGGGGTTTCTAAATTAGCATTATATTAGAATGATTCTTAAATCTTAATTTATTTGACTAACCTGCTTTGAATTGCGAAATTGACTCAAGAACTGCTCCAGAAATTGACACAATGAATCATCATCATACGTACTCTTGATATCAATCACGTCCTTTAAGTAAGAATCTATACCTTCCAATGGCATCTTTATGATCAAACCTCCTTATAAAGAATCTACTTGAGGAGGAACTTCACCAGAGTTGAGGAGACCTCCCGTATTATACGAATACTTAGCTGGTGCAACCACTTGAACGAAATTCTTCCCCAAAATTACAGGTCCCCACTTTATGATTTGCTTGTCATGAATCTTGACTCAACTCTACTTAATGCTTTCAAAGGAGTGCTGGCTAAGATGATCGTCGCTGACGATCGAGGTGAGCGATTATTCTTACTAAGACTGCGAATGCATTTCAGAGTGATTGCTTGAATTTTATGATTTCTTGGTTGTTTTCATATTTTATATATTATAATTTAATATAATTACTAATAGTATTAGTATAATCTCTTATTAAAACATAAGTATTATAAAAAATAATAATTATGACCAAAATATGGAAAGAGTAGGTATAGTATTGATAAAAGCCATTGGAGGTATAGCAAATGCAGTTATTCAACTGAATAGCATTAGATCTTGAAGCTTAAGAAGCAGCAGAACAGCAACAACAATGATTATGCTCCAGCTACAGTTGCTGCTCCTCCTTTGTGTCCACATGACTTGTAAAATCAAGTAAATCCTATATAATGTCTGTGCACACTCTTCTACTATATTTCATTTTGCATACCCGCCTGTTACGACTAAAAGTATCGCAGATGTGGAGCAGTTAGCAAAAATACATGCTTTAATATTTGAGAATGTTTGCTCAAAAGATGATCAATAAAACAGGATATGATCTCTCTCACTCAAGTCCTTCAAATCATGGATGAATCGCTGGAGTAGTGCAGAATCGTATTCGGCATCCAGCTTGCCTTTCACACCATCAGAACAATTCAGATTGAGGGCCTGTACAAGGGAGACAACTAAGAACTTATCCAATTTGTGA
>ARYC01004792.1:0-12869 GCA_000711775.1 Oxytricha trifallax
GAGATTGCCTACGGCGTCATTTGGTGATCATTCATAAACCAAGCCAAGTTTCTCTTGCATTGATACTCTTATGCCATCAATGTTTGACGGTGCTGCTTCTACATTACTCAACGATTACGTGACTTGCAACATCCTAAGTTCATTTGTGGAGGGTCTGTCATTTCATACTTGGTGAATGAATCTACCTACTATCCAAACAGGCTCTCTTGCATGTCGTGGTCACGATAGCTAATAAGACTGTCATCAGTAGGGGCTGACTGGAGGTTAGGAAAGGCAAAGGTTCGCGCTCTTTCAGCTAGAGCTTGTATCTCTTCCACAGAGAGTGCACTGCCCAAAGCCTAGTGTTTCAGTATAAGCACTTTGGCAAGAGCTTTTGGGTCACATGTATAGCACAAAAAGTCCTTGAAATTTGCTTCACATTCTTGTGCGCCCAAGCTTTTCTCATATAGGAGATCCTCTGGCTAATACACATTGACCTAAACGTCTGATTCTGTAGGTATCAGGTCATGAATTAGGGTGGTAGTGATAAACTCCTAATCTTTCCTAGCCTTGGGTTGGGGCATTGTTGTGTACAATCAGTTTTTCACACCTTATCAGATTTCTCAGGCTTGGGTGTCTTCTTGTTTCTCTTCTTCGGGGCCATTTCTACCTATGACATGCTTGCATTGCTCTAGTGGATTTCGTTTGAGGGGTTGTCCACCCGCTCAAGTGGCTAGTTCTCTTTTCTATCTTCTTCATGTTTTTCCCCTAGGTGACTTTCATCTTTAAAACGAGGAATTATTAATTTATTAAATGGAATACCTAAAAGTGCTATTAGAGATTCCTTAACCTACAAGGCCTTTACTCATGATTCTCGAGTAAGTTCACAATTAGAATAACTAAATTTAATGTAGGGGTAGCCACAACTGAACTACTTGGACGTGCAGACCAAGCTTACCAGCAAGAGGGACATGCATCTATTTCTCACGCAGGACGGCGTGGCTCACTTGCCCAGCCTAAAGCAGGCCAACTCATACTTCCTCAGTTCTATCTTGAGGGGCCATAAGAATGTAAGATATTTGTTGAAGATCTCTCTATCATTTCTTTTGAGTAGTACATCAGAAGGGACCAGGTGAAAGTCTCTGCCATACCATATCTCGAGGGCCTCACGGTGGCCAGCATGCTAGAGATGGCAACATAGCATGAGGAGGTGCTCCAGTTCCTCCCAGACCCGCGACTGGAGGAAGCTAGACAGGCAATGGTTAGTGGATATACTCAACACAGTCATACATGATCAGCTTATGAACGAGTAGATTTAGCACTCCAGAAGCGGAGTGCTCGCCAGATTGAGCAGCGACAGTTAAGCGTTACAATGCGACCTGAATTCGCTGATGCTTTGGTGAGATGCATAAATATTCCTTGTAAGTACATTCATATTAAATGACTTAATAATAGAGGGCAATGGTCGTGCAGTCTCGACGCTTAAGCAAACATCCAAAAGAAGACGCACCCGCGAAGAGCTAGAGGAGACTAAGGATGAGGAGTTACTGCTACGCCAAGACAAGCACGACAACATGCTCCAAGTGAAGAGACTCAAGATGGACCATGCACAAATGCCACAGTAGCGACAGTTGCCGCGAATGGCGGGCACCATGAGTGAAAACAGACAACCAATGCCGAACCAGGAGAGCCACCCATTGTAGTCACAGAGTCTTAACAAGACACTCTTCAATATCTGATGCTGTCTCAAGTAAATCAGCGCATAAGCCCATTGTGGAGAGGCATCTCGACCAGGTTTGAGTATTGAGTTTAGCACAACCCAATCTTTAATTATGGGGTTTGTATTTGATTTATCTTTACTAAGTTCATTAAATCTCTAATCACAATCTCATACATGAATAAGCATACATGTTATAATGAAGGGAATAAATGAAGCAGGAAGGACTCACTATATATGAAGATAATAGCAGCATCAATAGCTGAGTAGTTGAGAAAGGATATTAAGCAAGAGTTGTTATTAAATTTAGAAAGGCTTAAACAGGGAAGCTTATCTTCCTTTTTATGGATAAGGTGTAAGAAATTACGCACATCAAGTTGCGGGATAGTTTCTGTAATAATAGCATGTTGATGTTTAAACATAGGGAGAAAGAACTGATCTACTCACATAGAGGTAATGAGTGAATTCAATCTATCATAATCACTGCTCCTGTAGTTCTTGAGACAGTTCCACCTCTATCACTGCTTCACCATGTTCATCGTTCGCAACTGTAGGCGAGCCCATTGCAATTCCTACGACTTCCGTTCCTACGATTCCCTCTATGCTAGTGCCTTCTCCTTCCTCTATTCCATTCATGCTGACATGAGTATGTGCATCCTGGTCTTCGAGTTGGGGTGTGAGAGGAATTTTATCTCCCCCTCTCTCTCATTAGCTTTAGCACTTCTGCTCTTCGTGCGCTGTCTTCCGAGACAGTTTGCCTGCAGGTAACCTGGAATAAGTAATCTCAAGACTTTTGTCATACTCCACATGACGGCAGTCGGCGTGCTCCAAGAGGAACGCTCGTGAAGAGAGAACCTACGATACGTTACATTGTCCGAAAAGCATTATGTATTTGGGGTCGAGGGCTTTCGATTCAAGCTAAATCATTTCATAAATAGCTTTAGGGACTTCCCCAATCCACTCTGCTGCCGCCCTTATGGTACTAGGCATTATCTGGCTACCACGCAGTACATACCCATAGCTGTGGTCAAGCTGTTAAAGCACCTCCATGTAAGCGAGTTGCCTCGCGTTAATTGCCCATCCCTTGTCAATGACTTTCACAAGCCTCATCTTGATAGCTTGGTCGCTATTCTTCTTTTACATGGCAAGTGAGTGCGAAGCGTTCTTGGTAATCATCTCGAGACATAAGAGTTGTGCGAGATTGGCTCGAATTACTCGACCAATGCACAATGTGCGATGCGATACACAATATGTACACAAGAGCTGATGGTCATCTGAAGGTCGTTCAACTAGCCTACAAGAAAGGCCACGTTGTGTCGCCTAGCCAGAGCTCTGCTCTACACATTCTGGGGCATGGTGATTAGTTACTCCTTCCTTGAGATAGTGCTCTTTGAAAGGGGGTCGAGGACTGCTTCAATGCAAATAGCCTCGCACTCGAGCGCATCACGTCTTCAGTCAGCAACTACTGATTGGCGTCTTGCTTCTTTGACTTAAGTATGGATCTCCAATCGGCCACTAGTGAGGTGATAATTTATCTTAGGTCACGTCGCCACTGGTTGTGCCCTTCAATCCACTCACTGCTATTCTTGAGGGACCTCATCAGACAGGTGATCTCCTTGCGCAGGCAGTTCGTGGTGATCACATTGCTCACAATATGTTGCTAGTGCAATAGAGTGCCAGCACGTACTATAAGGGGGGCTGAGTGACACAGATTATCGTGCTTATCTTCGAAACTACCCTTTACCATACAAGAATTAGTCTTCTTGTCTTGAGTCTCCACACAATCCATTTCCATCAGCTCGACACCAATCATTGGGGAGTCAGTTTAAGTGGGTTAGGGATTGGTGCGTGAAAGAGGAACATTTGCTTGAGGAAGATTATCACCTGTCTCACATTATACAGACTCTATAGTGAATATAGTTTGGTGCTCTGAGGCACAGTAGAAGGAACCCAATCTCTCCTAAGAAGGCATTACTACAAGTCTCTTAAACCTATCAAGCGGCTGCGGTGCACGAGCCGCAGGGTCCTTTTAGAGTATGTGTTCGTTTTGAGCGTGTCAGTGAAAGCCTCAGCCATGGTTTTGGCCGTCCCATCGGTCTCGTTTCGCTGCATTTTGTTGAGTATCTTGTAAAGGCGCTGTAGGGCTTTATCTTTGAATGCCTCGTTCCCCTGGGTTAAATGGCAGGCCACAGTGTGCCTGTAGAAGCTCTTTTTCTGGAATGGCCTGGTACTAAGAAATCGTCGACGGCACTCGAAAGAATGGAGAACATCACTAGGATGGAGGTGCTCTTTGCATTACCTGGACTCTCTGATCAGCCGCATTACCAGGGTTAGTTATCTCTTGATTGCTTGCTGCTCTTGTTGCTCAGCTAGAGAGATGTCTTTTAGAATGTCTTTCACAATGGTTTGGAACTCTTGCTGTAGAGGGGAAGGTCATACATAGAGCGCCAGTAGCTTAGCGTCCCATCTCTATGACTTTTGACTGTTGAGTATTCTTAACTTTTTTTAATACTTAGCTCTCAGTAGTTGATCATCTATTAATTATTTTTTACTTTTTGATATTATTTCGGGTTTTCTAACGTCTCTCTATTCATACTGTAAGTCACCACCCTATGAAGATACACCCTCTAACGGATCGGCACATTCGTTGAAGGGCACCACTGAGGGCGAGTGACCAGTTTGGGTGAATTCTAATTGAGATGATGTGAACAGGTGTCGACCAATCATGGATATCTGTCGCTGCTTGTTGACCATGTACTAGATAGGGCCCCCACCTCTTACCTTGGGCGCGTCCTATGTAGTAAGTGGTTAGTACTAGACATCTTCTTTAATCTTCAAGTCTCCAATGGCCTCCTTCCCCTTCTTGCTGGGCGTCCTCAACGCGAATGTCAGCCGCTTCCTGGCCAGGTGGCACTCCACGACCTGCTGGATGCGGTCCCGGTGGCAGTAGATGGTGTGGGGGTCGTAGAGGGTCGACATTAGGCCTAAGATGCTCTTCAAGTTGTGGTCTTCATGTCTAATGTTCTCCAGCAAGCATGTCAACTTGGGGGCCAGCCCCTGCCAGGCCATTAATGGCTCTTGCTACTGGTCAATCTCCACCCCGGGGGGCAGCACGGAGGGCGACAGCTACACTGAGGGCGAGTCTACGTATTGCTAGTGGTCGTCCATTGGGCGTGAGTAGGGGTCTTCCATAGAGTATAGCTAGAGATAGGGTTAGGAATAAAACTTTAAAATGATTAATGTTATTATTTTTCTTAAATACTCACTTTAAAAATTTGGTAGCTTTACGATTTGTGAGAGGAGCCCTTATATATATATATATATATCTATTCGTGTTAAAAATGAAAAGCTACCAAATTCCTATAATAATTAATTAATGATTTGAATTTAAATTAACTTTTTCAAAAACTCCTATTTGAATTCAATTTACTCTTTTATATTAATTTATTTATATTTAAATTTAAATGCTATGAATAAAAATGAAATGTAGTTTTATTAAAAAGTAATATAAAACTTAAATTTAAATGAAATTGAGGAATATTTTTCAAATGCTACTATATCAAGCAACAAGACTTTACAATATGAGTTCTTATATCTTCATAATAATAGCAATTCTAATTAATATTTATAATTTTAATTTATATATTACTTTCTATATAAAACTACATTTCATTTTTATTCATAGCTTTTAATTTAAATATTTTTGATACTTAATATAATTAAGGTACACTACAGTTAAACAGCCTAATGCAGTAGAGTATCTAAAAATATAAATAAATTAATATAATTGAAAAGAAATATGTAAAGTTAATTTACTAAATAAATTCAAACAAAATAAGCTATTTTAGCTAATTACTCAAGTGACATGAAAATATACCGAAACATGACCCAAAAGACCTCTTAAATGACTAATTATTATTATAAAACGAACCCTAATATATACCTAAGCAAAGTAGAAAATAGAAAATCTTAGACCAGCTCACCTCAGAATCAAAGTTTACCCAATAAAGCAGAGACTAAAAATGGGTAGCAGTAACAGCAACTCAATTAGATATATTGATCTTTTGATTACAAAATAAGGTCTATATAGAAGCAATAGTAGCAGCTGTTTAATAAAAACGATCATTTTTTTTACTAGTAAGCTATTATTAACATCACAAATAATGTAGGTTTTATGCAGAAATTAATATAAAATAATTATAGCTACAATCCGCAGACAAACAGATAAGCCTCAAAGACATCAAATTTAGCAGATGCTAAATCATTAAAGAAACAAGAGAAAGCAAAGAGTAAAGTAAATGCTCAACTACCCAATCATCAAGCATTCTTTGGTCTCAATATGAACTTAAATGTAAAAATATAAATGGATTCAAAATGCTAATTATGATATATAAAATATGCAACATCAATCTTCAGTGATGAGCAACTAGAACAACACATACCAAGCTTATCACAGCAACATATCAACTCTAAAGAAAAAAACAAAAATCCCAAAGATTCTTCTTATTTTGAGTTCACAAATGAGAGACTATTCAAACAAACAGAGATGATGTAATTTGAAATTGATCTATATAAAACTAATAAGTTAGAGAGTAAGAATTTAATTTATTACTCAAAAGAAGTAAGAAAGTTAGATTAAAGGATCATTAGCTATTCAAAAATAAAAGTAATAGAAATCCCACACTGAATTATTAATAAGTAGGCAATACAAACAAAGAAAGACAGAAATCCTTATAAGATGATGATGTAAAATCATAGAAAGAATTTAGCTTAAATTTTGAAGATGAATAGCACAATAAAATTGATAATGAATTCTCTAAGTAAAAATGTTAACCATAAATAGAATAAGTACATGAACTCATAACGAAATGCGGATGATAAAGATTAGAATGAATAGAAAGGATTGTTTGAAGATGATGAAGACTCAAAAGACCCAGATAATCACAAGTTGTCTAACTATTAATATCGATTATATGTAGATTTTACTTAATTACATGGTTAAAAGATGTTCAATTTATTTTGTAATGTCTATATATTACCATTAAAAAACAATAGTTAAAATTGTATCGAAAAAATAATATTTATTTAATTAAAATATGGTCGAAGAATGAATCAAATCATATCATGAACTATTAATTTTATAATACTTAAACACGGTGAGGTAGCAGGTATCATCACAAATGTAAGAACTGTAAAAAAACAAAATTATATTTTTGAAAAATTGACCATAAAAAAAAGCATATAGATACATATAATTTAGTTTTACCTGTTTTTTAGATAATTTTAAGATGTATTTAAGCCAAAACTTGTCATTATATATAAATTAACTGAATTGATAGATTATTTTGATAATGAATAGAGCATAATTAAATTCATGCTAGATTAAAATACGCTAAATGATGGAGATTTAAAAACAATTATAATTGTCTATACGGAAATACTTAGAAAAATTCAAATCTTAAATTTGTGAGATTTTGTTTATTTACTTGAAAATTAATGGGCATATGATTCCATTATCATCTATAAATGAGCGAACATGATAAAGTATAATTCAATATGAAATAAGAATACATCTTCGTGTTTAGTAAGTTCATAAGTCATCATTAATATAGTTTAATAAAATAGCTGGATTTAATGTAAGATTTAAGACATAAGAGTAAGTTTTTGATGTTACAAGAAGAATATGGAGAGATTTAAAGTACATTTGTTTTATATTATCAATTTTTTTCTATGCTTAGTTTTTTCATATTTAAGTTAATATATAAAGAGCTAAATTCTAAGTTCAAGCTTTAATTGATGAGACCATCTTAATATTTGGAGGTGAAGATGAGGTAAGATTCTCGATTTTCTAGAATATATATTATGAGTAATTTTTAAATTAAAAATTAAACACAAAAAAATATGTTTATAGTTTGGCATTTAATTGAATGATGTGCAAGATTTCGACATTAAAGAAATAAAACCTTATCCAGGAGATAGGAGACTTCCAAAGAATATTTCAGGCTTTTGCTCACACCTTATCAAATGTAAGTTAGTATGGTTTTTATTATGAATATATTTTTTAAGAAATAATAAGCATTTTAAACATATCTATACTTATAGCTGGTGTAATTGCAATACGTGGAGGAAACACAGTTTAAACTGAATGCAATGAATTCTCTATATTGGCTTACAAATCAATCAAAAATAAAATCAATAGAAATATCGGTAAAAATATACCCTATATTGCTGAACTGCCAAGCATGATTTAGCCAAGAGAAGAGTTTACTTTAATTTCAATTAAATTGAATTTCATTTACATGTTTTTAAATGAAAAGTTTTGAAAATACATAGCCCGTATTTTTCCATATGATAAAATTATATTCTGTTTAAATAAAAATACACCAAAAGTTCAAACTAATTTTTGATTTTATTAAAGCAAAATAATTTATACTTTTTTCTAATATTAAAATGCTTAAATAAATTTTTATGATTGATGAAAAAATACTTAAAAAGTAAAAATTGCATATCTTGAAATGAACAAAAATTTCTCTCTTTTTAAAATAAAATAAGTTTCATTTTTGCTTCTAAATATATTACTCTGAATACTAAACGATTGTTGCAACTTTTTTTTTGAAAATTAATTTATTACAAAACGGTTAAATGTATTGCTCAATTCTTCTTTTCGCTTTACAATAATTAAGTTAAGAAATAATGCAAATAATAAAGTATATAAAATTGTAGAGTGGCGAAGTTTCATTGCCGTCATATAATAAAGTAACTATAGAGAGTTTAAGATTTCTTTTTTAATTCATTTATTAACACTCTTTATAGCAATATAAAACGGTTGATAACTGTCGCAAACATTTTATTCCATTAATAATAGTCAATGTTTTATAATAGTATATTTAGATTTCATATCAAAACCTTTATTTTTTGTGCTGCATGCAAAATGATATATAACAAGAGGACAGTACTATTACAAGAATTCTATATTTATTCATAGAAATTTATTCAGAGTTAATCTAATATTATGCAAAAATAAAACATATTTTTTTATTAAATTGTATAGTGGTTTAACCTATCTAATAAATAAATTATCTCTGATAAAAACTATTTATAAATATTTATAAAAAAACAAAACATGAAATATTATAAACATAAATTATTTTACAATAGAAAAAAACTCCCTCCCCATAAATTATTTATGTAGATAAAAGTAAACTTAGGACTTTTTTAAATTAAATCTAATTTTGAAATATAATTCAATGTATAGTTTGGCTTAAATATTTGCAATTATCGCTACATCCATAAATCTCTTTTGCTTCATTGGTACTAGATACTCCCACTAACTTTTAATTTCATCGAATCTCTCCATTTGATCTAGTAGTTGTCTATTAAACCATCAAATTGCATAGATATAGTTGCAATTATGCGCCTCCAGAGTTGAGAAAAAGCCCCTACTTGTGGTGTTCATTCCTCGCATTTATTTCCATTTATAATACATTTTATCGTATCTAATAGGAGCTATCGATGTTACTAATGACTATATGATCGAGAGCTTCCAGTGAAGAAAAGTTAAAAGATAAGTACATAATTAAACGATGTATCCTAGTTATTAGCCATCGCAAAGGCAAACAGCTCAGTTAATTTCGGCGATCAAGTGATCTATAAATATGGAGTCGCCTTTAAGGACAGGGTACCAACAATTACATTTCTCCAAGAATATATTGCGGAACTTAAAAAAAGCGAGATAACTCCAGTAACCTTAAGAATGCAGATCTACAAGCACTCGGTTATCTTCAGATGCCTTGTATAAGCTCCTAATCAAGCATAAGAGTTGTAAGATTCACAGCATTAGGATAAACGGGGCAACCAATACTGGCAAGACAAAAATCACTTGCATTCTGGATGAGATATTAGTGTTCAAACAATACGTACAGTCAAATTCATTTTTCACATCCCAATGAAACAAGGCAAGAACTGAGAGCCACAAACACTTATCGTGAATGAACTCAATCTATCGAAGAAATTTGGATAAACTGGGATTTCAGGGATGAAACGGTTGATAAAGAGTAATGGGATGGCCATAGAACAGAAGCATTGCGGCATGGAATACAAGTACAAGAGATGTTTCATAGTCATAGCATCGAACACTCTGCCCTTTAGCAAGAAAGACCCCGAAGATGCTCATGCTTTCAAGTCGTGATGTCTTCTCTGCCAATCCAAGATACCGAAACAAAGCAAGGAGGAGAAATTCCCTTTAACAGCACCAATGGTAGTACAGTTCCTCAACTCAAGATTTCTAGCCGATCAGACAGAAAAACTGCAGCTGTTTGAGAGCTCATAGATGGTGGTAAGAGACAGAGAAGAGTTGTCTAGAGATAAAACGTATTAATTACTTATCTACACATTAATTCAACAAAGAACAATCAAAAACATCAACAAGACCACAAATAATAATACAGACAACATACAACAAATTATTATACGACTAATTAATAGATTTAAAATCTAAATCAAAATATGACTAATGCCTCTTGTATTTAGTGACAGTAAAGAATACCAATTTATAATTGATTAATCTTTATTCTCAAATTTTCCTATTTATATCTTATTTATCAATAATTTATTTTAGTTCTTAATACTTTGAAAGAGATATAATATTATATGTAAAATTTTTTCTTAAAATAACTAAATAATAAACCTTAAATTATATATTTGATTATCATACCAAAAATATTTTCTTTCAATTTTTTGATATAAAAAACTAACTTTACATATTAAAATATGAAATAAAAATACTTTTGATGCATAATTACTAAATCTTCTTACTTTTAAATGATTTGATATATAAATTTTTAATAGCTTTTTTAATTTTTCAGTTGTAAATTTTCATAACTTTATTATGTTTCAGTTTGATAAAATAATAAAAATTATCTCTCAATTCGAAATTATAGTAATTATGTTGTTTTATTTATTATTAAAAGCTGTATAATTGCATTTTAGTCAATAATTTTGATGTTTATATTTGTATATTAAAATTTATAGCTTTTTTATAAAAATGAGATATAGTATCTATGATCATTTGTTAAAAGCATTTAACAAAAATGCGAAAATACATTTTTGATATGATAAATAATAAGAATGTCTAAATGGGATAAACCATTAGTAAGAAAAATGATTATATTGTAAACTTTTACCAATTTGACTTTTGAAAATCTATTTATATGTTTTTAAAGTGGATATTTTATTTTAATCTTTTAGAAATAATACTATCACTGCATTCAAAATCCAACTTGGAAATCCAATAAAATTATAACTTGATTATCCTTATATTTATTTTATTGTTATACAAACCTAGTCTGTTTAAATTTCAGGAGCTACAGTATTCAAATTTACCAAAGATTCCAAATTTTTGAGAAGCTCAAACGAACAAAATTCTTATATTTCCTCCTCACTGATGAAGTCTTCTTCGGGTTCCCTGTTTGATCAGTATCGATCACAAATTGATTAAAATAAATAGGGAAAAAAGATTTTCAAAACAAAAAACAAACTTTAGTCATATTAAATAAATAAAATTTCATTTTTTTAATAACCAATTCCTTTTTTGTTAGAGCTAAAAGTCATCATCTTCGGAGTCTCTTTCTCTTTTCAATTCACCATCATTATCGAATCGGAAAATTTCTTCATCATTGGTGTTGGAGTTTTCCCACATCTAGAAATCATCCCAAACGTCCGTTAACAATTGAAAATTGAACTTAGATGGGTGGAGTTTGGCATGCTTATGCTCCTTCTTGTAAGCCTGAGAGGCTCTGGCATCGTTATAGATCGAAGCATTTTGTCATGATTTTCTCGACTCTACAATTTCTCTCATGGAGCTTGGTCTTCCTTTGCTTCTTCTGAGTTCCTAAGTAGTAGGTACTCTGGACCTCTTCTTCAGAGAGGTCGACAGGAATTCTTCGCACTTTACGCATATAGAGTACAAAGTTATAGCCAAGAACTTTCTAGTATAGCTTGCATGAGTTTCCTTGGTTAGTTTCTTTGCAGGTTTAGCTGCAAAGAAACTTGATGGGATGTGTTATCTGTGAAACTTGAATCCATAGTGTTGTACGATATCTTATTTAGTAAAATTACTTAGATTTTCCAGCGAATGAGTAAATAATTGAAAATTGAGATTTATAATATCTATGTATTATTAATATTGCTAAAATACAAAAGAATAGGTAATTTTAAAAATCAAAAATACAAATAACAGTCATTAATTATAAATTGAATATAATATTAAAGATAATTTAAAAAATGTCTAAGTATAAAGAGCATTTTTACAAATTTCGTTTCCAAAATACAAACTGATAATAATTGTTTCTATGAATAATTTTTTATTATTTAGATTTTTTAAAATCATTCTATTTGAGCGAATGAGGTTAGCATTTATTAAGTATGTATAGTTGATTAGACTTAAGATTATTAGAGTTTCATTTATTTGTAATATTTTCTTCTATATTTGAGCTATTACCATTTTTTGGTGTTAATTTCCTAAAAATAAATATTATTTTCTCATCTTTTAGTTTGTGGTAGTATTAACTTCAAGTGTTTAAACATAATGCTTGTGTAAATATAAGAGAAAGAGTTTGAAAATGAGGATATTTAAATTATTTTACTTATTGATTCTTTTGTGAGCTGAAACCTCTCTGATCCATTTTCATTTATTAATTTCTAATTATATTCTGTTTTAATTTAAGCTAATTACAATTTTTAATTTCAAAAAATTCACATATAATATTTAAATATAGTTATGCTTCTCAAAGTAGTAAAAGGGAATAATTATAAATTGTTTAATATGAACTAATGTTTTAATAAAGACTTTTTGTATTTCAATTATTAGTAATAAGTAATAAGTAATATAAATCCAACCAATCTTATATACAATATTTAAATATGGGCAATTTTTATTGGATTGTAAATGAATTAAAAATATAATGATTAGTGATTAAAATTAAAATAAGATTTATATATATAAGATAGTTAATATAAAATACGGGCTAACTCAGAAATTATTTATTTTTGACTTACCCGTATTCTCAATGTTTTTCAAAAATCATAATTATAATATTCTTACTTTTGATTATTAATACACATCTAGTCAAATTTTTAAATATTTACTGATTCAAATCACTTTTTTGCTTGTTCT